>KK502402.1:1000277-1073415 GCA_000688735.1 Glossina austeni
TGTGTGTGTGTGTGTGTGTGTGTGTGTGTGTGTGTGTGTGTGTGTGTGGGCGTGTGTGTGTGCGTGTGTGTGTGTGTGTGTATGTGTATGTGTATGTATATGTGTATGTGTATTTTCGAATAGGAATTTTCGGATTCTTGCAGAACTGTTCATAACAAAACTTACTTTATACAAAAACTTAAATACGCTATTAATAAATTTAAGAAGTAATAATAATTATTTGTTCGCATTGACACCTTTCGAATTTCGAATTTATCAGTAAATTTCTATATATGAAATATATGCAAAAATCTCGAATTCATTCATTCATTTCGTTCTTTCAAAGCGTAATTCCCACATAATAGCCCTTAGACCCTGCTATCGGCATACACATTACTTGGCCCCATAGCTTTTAAATCATTTAGAAGAAAGTATTCTAGAACATAGTCATGCAAAACACTTGGATCAATAGTCTGTGGAACACGCTGGCAATAAAACCTTTTCCTTACCACTCAACACCAAATCAAACTCAACGTATAAAAAAAACAAGCAGCCCTACCTGGTTATCCCCAAAATACACATACAAACTTTTCGAAGATGAATGTAAAGGGCCGAGTGGACGAGCTTAAAATGTATGGATGAATGTTTTCAATGACAAAGTACGTCTACTGGATATGAGCTTGGAATTATGATAGGTTTTCCTGAAATCACCAAAGTCGAAATGGAAAGTTGAAACTTCCCAAATGTACGGTGCACTTTCACCGACAAGACCCTATTATGAATACTTCCATAATAGTTAAAGATTCTGCAATAGTACGTGCAGTCATACCGCTATTTAGCCGAATATTTTAGATTACATGCCAGAGCGAAAACTCCGCACCGCTTAAGTATTTAGTATTAGATTAAAAATCATATTATTATGCAGTTAGGCGTTATACCCCTCATAGATCAGCTATTCTCAATTCAATTGCAAAAAAACATCTTTATTTTCTCTTTTAGAAATTTTCAAACTTAAGAACTCCTCGTTCGATTTGAGTGAACATGACAATAAGCTTTTAAGTAAGAAGCGATCTAAAGCCAAACTTAAAACTCTAACGTTATAAAAAATTTAAATTATGAATTTTTGCTAATTATAGGCGACGTTATAAAGCAATTTCACGCAAATTTTGAAATTAACCCGATTAGAGAGACAAGAAAAGATCTGAAATTAAATTTTTTTTTTTTTTTTTTGCATAAAATTTTCTTGGATTCACAATAATTTGAGCAAAGGAACACATGCACAGAGAGACATACAGAAACAAAGACCTTGTAACATTAATAATCCACTAAAGTCTATTCAGCAAATTTGACATTGCACCTGCAGTGGATACGAAGATACGCAAATTCCGGAATATATAACTGCCTATAGTTTTGCACAGATATAGGTTAGCACCGCACAAAATGTAAGTTCATCTTAGGAAAGCAAATTCTACGCCTACAATCTACGAATATTACAATCCTTGTGTCATCCATCGCCTCAGATGATGCATCTATGAAATTCGCAATAGCGCGAATTCACGTTTCTTCTTATTTTCTTTTATTGCGTTTCTTATAAACCTATTGCATTGCTTGACGAATGTCGGACATAACTTGTTGTAGAAATTCCTTACGGCGACTATCCAGCTTCAACGAATATATAGAAAGCGAAGACGCATTATAAAAAAAACGGGAATAGCAACTGATGCTATCTAAAGGTAACTTGACAACTATATGCATCGACTTCTACAGTCTATCTACATCCACTATTGATTACAAGTTGCAATTTCCAGTCAATTGAGGATAGCTTTTACTATTACTTTCCTACTTTCAAATTTGATATGTTGCTACCAATTTGCGTACATAACGCAATCGATTGACAATTCTACACTGACTATATATATATATATATATATATATATATGTGCCTGCGGATTTTCGGATATATTGAACTAATAGACTTAAAATAGTCTTATCCTTTAGTTGTTCTGCTTCTTTTCTAAAAATAAAATTATGACCAACATGACCGATACGCAGTCACTCTTAGGTAAACCATTTTTCTTTTATATTTGTATGTGTTTCGTATATAATTAAAAATCTTATCTTTTGACAACGTTCGAAAACGAATCACAGGGAAAATACTCCATGTTATATAAATAATAATTTTACACAAGGACAGCGATCACGATCACGCTGTAGTAATGAAAAAAATATGCATGACTAATATTGGCACGAGATGAAGCATTTCGTATCAAGGTGATGTCAAAGTCTTTAAAACTAAAACACGCTAGAAATTTTTGACGGGAACCTCCTCCTCACCATTGATTTAAATATGAACGCGAAGCGTAGACTCGTATGGCGAACCAACCATTGTTCTATGAAATTTCTTCTTCAGATATGTACATGCTTTCTCCTTACGTAATCATGGACAAATTTATTGCCTATTCGTATTATACTATGTGTACATGCACGTATTCGTATGATATTCAGAGGATGATGTTTTAGTTGTAATTATTTAATTCGCATGCTAGGATCTGACGACTTACATGTAAATTTATAGTTGATACTGAAATATGTAAAATCAAATTTTGTGTAGAGTGTTCGATGCACAACAAGCGTATTCTATAGCCTTTTATGTATAGAAATGAATTACAATAAGTTTAAAAAAAACACTTAATGAAATGATGAATTTATTTACACATTTTTTATAAAAATAAAAACTTAAACATAAATAATAATGTATCGTGCTACTACACATTTATGATGTATATAAGACGATATTCATGAATAATCTCAATAGGCTAATGGGGTAGAGGGGCTCATATAGTTAATAGATTAAAAATCATTGCGTTATACGAAGGCGTGTGAGTATCATTCTTCGATCAGCCTTTTTAGTTCTTTTCCCCAAAATATGGATTTAACATTCAATGAAATCTAAATAACACGACGCTTCTAGATATATAACACTTCTATTTATAATTATATGTATATGTGTATGTAGGTAGATATATATTATTGTGAATGTGATTCTACTCGCAATTGATAGGCAGATGGGAGATATTGTTAAAGAAAGAAAACTAAATCTCAATCAATATCAATAAAAACAATCGAAATCATGAAGCAATAGAAGGAAAAAAAAAAAAAACAATTAATTACTAAAATATTTTAATTTTAACAAATAAGTTTTATGCTTTAGGGATTCATTTTTTCCTTTTTTTTAATCTATTTCATCGCTTATAACTGTTTTGGTTGATACCGTTATTGATTTCATTGAATCTAGTTTAAAAACCGCTCTATTACAATATTAAACAAAATTTTTGAACAGTAGCAGAAGCAGAAACAGAATGCTTGGAACATTTTTTAAAAGAAAAAAACTAAAAATGAGAAAAGAAATCCACACAAGGGAATCGACTATGTGTTCATCGCGCGCGCGTATCTAAGCCAGCAGCAAATTTAACCTTCGAGCATAGGTCATGGCCAAGATGAGCATCGAGCGATAACCATTCTTGCGATCTCTTTGATTTCTTCATAAGGGCTTGGATGCGTTATTAGTTCTTTAAGAATTTGTATACCATTCTCTTGTTCAACAAGTAAACAGTATTTGTCAGGATAGACCTAAAATTATAAAAATTGTATACAAATACAATTAATGTCTTCTTACAGCACTCACTTGTGTGAGATTAGCTAAAGCCCAAACAGCCCAATGTTGGCACTGAGGTGTTTCGTAGCAGCGCACTAAGCCTAGAATAGGCTCAAAACTGCGATAATTAATATTGCGTTCGCTTTTAATGTCCCAGCGTCTGATAGCCTCAACCATACTGGTTAAAACTTTTTCACGTGACGGTTCTCTTATAGTCCAAGCTACAGGTCCATCGGAAGCAATATGAGCCAAAACACCAGCAGCATTATAACTAACCTGAAACGATTACATTCAATCTTTATTAATCCGAATATTGATTTATGTATTCCTCACCTCAATACCATCGCTTTCTGAAGACAATAGCTCGGCAAAAACTTCAATGAATTTCTGTGTCATTAATTTCGGCCTCAGCCATTTAACTTCGGCTACGTTACCAAGCAAACCCATCATATTTCTTAGCAATTCGTCTCGTTCCCTAAACGTCTATATTAAAAATATGCGCATATTATTTTTGAATGAAATTCATACCAAAGTGCTTACTACATACATTTAAACACCGTAGAAAATATTCCATACCACGACCGTCTAAAAATCTCTTACAATTAATTGCAGTCTCATCAGTTACGTTCCACATTGTAGACCAGGCTACCTCCATAACATCATCAAATACAGAGCGTGTTAAGCGATCTTTAATTAAACTTAGCATAGTCTGAAATAACGACAGAAAGCAGAACGATTTTCATCTAAATAAAATCTGAATCATAACTTAAAAAACAATCACTTACACTAACCACACCTAATTCACCCAAAAACAATTTCTGTTTACCATCCACTTGACAAGCCAAAGTGTTTAGCAAATAAATAGCTATTCTCTGGACAAATCCTTCTTGTTCAGTTTTGGAAACTCCATGTAACAAGACCGATATTAAACGCTCATATTCGAATAACTGTAAAAACCAAATCGAAAACGACATAAATTTCATTTCAACTTCACTCAATACATTCACAAATACATCATATTGACTATTGACCCCATGAACAGAAGAGGAAGGAAAAGATAAGAAAATCGTATCAACGGTTAGTTTCGGAATTATGTAATTCGGAAGAAAATTTCTATATCATATTAGCATCAGTTCTTATGAATAGTTGCACTGACGGTTTAATCGAATCAAAGACTGTTTCATTTTAAAAAATTTTCCAAGATGTGACTGATTGAAGTAAATATTTATTTATTATATGACACGAGGACATAATCTAAATGTCGATCTATCTATCGAATATTAATAGAGTAGCTAACCCTTTTCACAAAATATATATTATTATACTACACTCTGACTCCCAGTCACATAGTCAGAAAGGAATGCCGTATCCGGGATAGCATTACCTCAACAGAGAGGACAAAATTTGAGACAAAGATGCGTGACAGCCGTGCATACCATTTCATCATAATAATCGTAGCATCACATTTGATAGCTTGATCGAGTTTGATTGAGCTATGAACTGAACCAAAGTTTATGCACAACTTCTTTTAGCAAATCAATGTTTTCTGAACTCAAAATCAAATAAATACATGGCCAGTGTATTATAAGATAAATAAGCGAACATTCTGATAAGTGATTGAGGGTCACGTCGTAGTATGATCCCTTATAAAAACATTACAACTTTGATCCATCAATTAATATCTTATATAAAGATTCATATTTAAAATTCATATTTAAATTTATTTTTAATGCGAGTCAAAGGGATTCGCTCATGCGAATACGTTTTTTAAGACTGAATGTCCAAGAGTAGAGAAATATATTTTTTATGATTTTAGAAACAAAAGAGCAGTTCATCTTATTGGAAGTTTAGAGAGGCAAAGAGTCGATGCTTATTTAACTTATTTACCATTGAGTTTGTTAAGTTAAAGCGATCAACGGCTATTTTATGGTAAAACATTTGAAGAATTTTCATAGACACACTTAGTGCATTTATGTTCTTCTTAATCTTAATAATGCAAAAAATATTTTCAGATACGTGTTTTGTTGAAATGTTTTTAAATTTAATTAATATTTTTTAATTTCTCAATGAATCAAACGGCACATCTTAAGCAGAAAACATTCAATCGCATAAACACTGGTACAGTACATTAATAGATTGAGATCTGAACATGAAGATTAAGTAAAAAAGTAAAAGCTTATACTGCAAGCAAAAATTAGTTTTCAGAAAATTGAAAGCTATGTCCAAAAGCACTCTACACCCTTTTGTTGTCCTTTTTGTATCCTACACAGCAGGTATTTAAGGGGTTTATTAAGTTTGGGCGGCTATATGCAACATCCAGAAGGATTCGATATAGACCCCCGTTTTATTACACCGATCGATTCAGGAAGCGATTCTGGGTCGATTTGAAATTTTCTGTCTGTTTGTCTGTCTTGTCTGATTTTCTTGTATGCAACCCTCATCGAGTCATCAATTTTTGATACATTTGGTTCGGATCGGATTACTTTTTCGACCATTCCCCGCATAGCGCCTTATTTCGAAAAGTTGTCATATGAATAGCTATAGGATGATATTTAATGGTGGGCCGTGCCCCACTATAGTAATTTTACTTGTTCATGCATAAATATCAGGATAAATCGAAAAGGAATTTTTCATTTTTGCCACTGTTGTTGAAAACTTTAACTCGCGAATCACTCAATTACTAAGTATCACGGATTTTTTGATTATCAATTATTAATTTCTACTCCATATCTAAAATGAATATTTATGCCACATAAACGAAATGACGAAATTAATGTAGCTTTTCGTTGCGCGTCAAAAGCGAATAATATATTAATATGCATTTGTGATTACTCACCACATCGGTGGGCATCTGAAATTGAGTTAGTGTTAGGTAACCATTTCGTAGCATTGTATCGTCCGTAATGTGCACTTCCATGCCATTAAGTAACGTACGTATTATGTGATTTCGTAATGGCGTTCCAAATTTTGCTCTATCACGACCCTTCACTATATAAAATAGTGTTGCGCTATATAATATTGTAAAGCCAAAAAGTAAAAAAAAGACATCACTTCCAGTTCAGTAGTTTATTTTTTTTTTTTAATAATAAACTTGAAAAGAATGAATCATTTTCTTCTTTGTTACTGACCTGCCAGAAATTTGCATATGCTTAAATTTCAAGTGTCTATCCATGGCTGTCAGTACAACATCGAGTGCTGTATGAATATCTTTACAATTTTCGAAGCGGAAAAGATGATACAAGTCATTTAAAACCTAGGAAAATAAAGTAAGAACTAAAATCTATTATATGCCGCAAAATAAATAAACCGTCGTTAAGGATTTGGAACAGTTTTTCATACTTTTATGGTTTGTAGTAGCAGTCTGTTTATTATTTCTGTTTTTTTTTTGAACGAATCATACTTACCCTCGTTAAAAGCACAGGCCTATCATAATAGTACCTTGCGGCGGTTAAAATCTGTTGTTCGTTTGCATCCCCAGCAATCTAAAATTAAAAGCAAACAAGAAATAAATCAGATTTCCGGCATCTCTTTTTCTACATATAAAACTATTCGACGAAATCAAATCACTTAAATATTTTTTATAATAAATCGCTTAAGATAAACTGACAAATAGGGCTAAACTGTATATATGTAAGTTCGAAACCTCCCACAAATAAGTATTTACAGCATATTCACAAAAACGACCAGTAAAAAAGTTTTATTCATTTTGAATCGGATCTAGAGTGATCAGTAGCGAGCATTTCTTTCCTTTCTTAATTATTGATATCAGTTAGTCAGTGGAGAATGGAAGGCATTTCTGCTTAGAGAATTTTTTAAATATTTTTTGCCATTTTTTAACGATAATATCTATTTCTAAAGCTAATAAAGGGATTAATGTTAAAAAAAAATAATTAAAATCACTGTAATGGCTGACGGCCCATCATTAAGTATCCTACATCCTCAAATTCAAAATAAGGCGTTATATGAGAAGTGGTCGAAAAAGTGGTCCGACCCGAACCATTTTCAATAGCGTTCGTCCCTGGGCCAAAACAAATCAGTCTATCAAGTTTCAGGAAAATATTTCAAAAATCGTGGCCTCTAAATTGAACACAAGAAAAACACAGACAGACAAGTTTAGTTCGATTAAGAATCATTTTCTTTATAAAAGATAAGCCTGTCTTAAGTCCTTCTGTGTATTGCATACATTCGCACAAACTTAATATAGCTTTATATCACATGTGTTGTATGGCATAATTACAAATATGTGGAGATATTCTTAGCTTTCTATCTGAATTATTGCAAATATGCGAATTCTAACAATTTCATGATATTGGTTAAATAAGTTCAAAAGAATGCACTGATCAAGAGCATAAATACTTTATAGCGCGTATTTCGTCTCCGCAGTCTATGCAGTCCTGCAATATGCTGTGTGGTTGATGAAAAAAAGGTAGTCCCAAGTCTCGTGATTATAAATACAACAAATAGAAGGCATATATATATATAATTATTTTATGATTTCAACAACTGCTTACCTCAATAGCTGGTATATCGTGACGTTTACAAGCCCAGTGGGCTGTATGATATAAACCTAAAAACTGCAACGGCCTTTGAGTACGCGACACCAAACCGGGGATATCCGTGTTCTTGTAACATGAACCCTTCGTAGCCACTCCATTTCCGGCTAAGTTTGTACCCGATATATCTAGGTGTGTTAACTCGCGCAAATTATCCATTAACATCTCAAGTGTCTCATCGGGGAAATCATAGGTTCCATGGCCATTACCTGAACTTGATATCGATATATCTAAAGTGCGAAGCTGTTTCAATGCGCAAATAGCATGAAGTCCGTTCTCAATAGGCCAAACATTGAATAATATTAAAGTGTGCAATTTTGGTAAAGAAGTTAATGCGCTCAAACTAAAATTACCCAAAACACATGACGTTAAATCTAAATGGATCAAATCGTCTAAGTGAGCAAATTGCAATTGATGATGTAAGGGGACTCCATTTAAAACAAGTCTTCTCAAATTGGGGCAATTTAGTTGAAAATCAACCGGTTCTTTGTCGTTTGGATCACGGTTCTGTAGCATATGGGATCCGATACCAAGTTCCAATGAACGCAAACTTTCACCGTGATGCGCAAGCAATTCTTGCGACCACTCAGTAATTCGATCACAATACCATATCGACAGTGAATACAATTCGTGACGCATAAGTATTGCGAGTCCTAAAAATATAGATGAAATAAAGAAAAATAACCAATAATCTGATGCCACTTACCAGAATTGGTTAATGTACTATTTCGTAAGTGTACAACTTTCAAAGAAGTTCGATGCTTATCACGAAATAAGGTTACAAAACGATCATCTAGATGACGATAAAACTGTTGATAAGCTTCTAGCAAACGATCACATATATCATTTGGCAACACAATACCATCGCGTAGTATTCTCGATCTGTCAAGTGACTCATCTTCGTAGCTAATTACATCCAAATTATTGCAAATATATTTATAAGCAATATCCTGAAGTGTCATTGGATCCTCATCTAACACTCCATTAGGTTTCAATCGCACCTTGCCACTCATACTTCGAAACAAACTTAATGTCCGAACGCCTAAAATTATATAAACAAAGAGTTATTACTAATTGCAAAGTAATTATGACCTCCGCCTATACTTATGAAAAGAAAAAACTCCGTGTTGCAACGGAGTGTTTGCAATATCAGAATATATACATGCTATAAAATCTTTCAAATACGTATAAATCTTTTAATACGTATAATTTATGCAAATTATATATATATATATATATATATACAAATATATATATACATGTATATATGCAAATATTTTTAAATTTCTAAAAACAATTTAAATATGTGCAAATACACAAATTCATAAATACATATTTTTATACATATCTACGTAGGCCTATATAGAAATATATAATAAAATTAAATTTATGCAATTATTAAAGTCTTGTTAATGTTCTTTCGCAGGCAATAAAATCAACAAAGGCTACCTTATGTTATTGTCCTGAAAGTAAAAACACCTTTAACATATCCACTTTACCGCTTTAGATAGCCAGTAATTTACTTCTTAATATACCTAATTTCAATTCTTTGACACTCATTAGAGCCCTTAAAAACATCTGACAATAATCAGAGCAAATTTTGCAAGAGAAAATGCATATAACATTCGCATGATGTTGTCATGTAATTCAAATTACGAATACCGTCCTGTGTCATTCGAATACGACGAAACCTGGATGAGACGTCTGTTGGCATAAAAAGCTTCGTATATAAAAGAAAAAAAGTTTACCTAAACTCTGTAGCAACAACTGCTACTCTCGCTTTTGTCCTTGCAATGCAGAATGATTTCACTTATTATTACTACCTCTACGCTGTTCTTTGTAGTTACAGTTGTCTTCTATTTCATAAGAAAATTGAATGATTTATTATACACTGTTTCTCTTTTTCTTTTTTTTTTTTTTTTATATAGATTTAGATTTTCACCAATTACAAATCTGCTCAATTTGTTGTTATATCGTTTCTTCTGGAATTCTACAAATAGTCACTGTCAATTTTTTTCTCTTCTTCAATTTTTCTTTATTCGCTTTCCTATTCATTTACAATCGTGTAGTGCATCTTTGTAAAATATTATAATCTTGATTTGTTTAATACTAAAAACGGCGCGCTTTTTTTTCTTCCACAATAATTTGTATAACTTTTTTCTAATTTAATATTTCACAGTTCTTTTTTTCACTCTGCAAACAATTTTTTTTCGAGAAAATCGAAAGAAATTTCGTGCTCTAATCTTACGTCTGACGTTTAGTTTTAGTTGTCAATTTCAGATGGCTGTATTTTTATTTTTAATAGCAGGGTTGTCTTACGAAAAAAGAAAGGATAAAATAATGAAGACATGGAATAACGACTTTAACGTTAAGACTAGACATTCGATATTATTTCCATTTTTTATCAAATCTCAAGTCCAAAATAACGGACGGTATGTTGTGTATAGCAATTTATTTCAATATTATGAGAATATGTTTTAATTGTATATGCAGTTAGGAAGATGCTCTTTATTAACAACATTTCCGAAACCAAATTTCAAGCCCACAGAAAATCTGAACGAAGTGCCACGTAATGTTCAATTGTGGCCATTCTTAATATTGTCGATTTAATATATGAACATTATGGTTTCGAACTATTTCTTTTACTTATTGCCTACTGAAGGCAGCTTCTGGGGTTTACTCGGGATAACTTGCAACGAATGGGTTTGGATTGTAAGCCATTGTGTATGTGAATGATTTATTTAAAATCATTTCATTAGAGTTTAAATTCAAATTTCAACCAATACAACAATATTTGAGGAAATTTATAAATTTCGTTTGCATTTCGTTCCATTATTCCGTTTCCATAGCAAACATAAAATCAAATGCTCTTAGCAACATGTGTATGACCACTGCATTTACGTTTATTTAAAATTGAAAATGATGTATATATGTATTAAAAATTAAAGAGAAAACAGGTAAGACCAATATAGTCCGGCAAGGGCGCCTTTAAATACCTAACACCACATTGTCTAACACAGTTCTTATGATAACCTACACCGTTTCCGTTACGGATTATAATAAGTTAGTGCGGTCGTATGTGACACGCAGAAGGTCTTAAGATAGACCCACTTTTTATTACACCGACCAGTTCGAAATCATAATCTGAATCTGATCTAAGCCCATCTGTCAATCTCTCTGTCTGTGACGTGTTTTGATTCAAGAACGAACGCAATTAAAAATGGTTCGGATCGGACCACTTTTTCGACCACTCCCTATATAACGGCCTATTGTGAAAAGTCATTCAAGGAAGTTTGTGGATACAATTATAACTGTATTTTAAAACACTTTGATATGTTAATTAGTAGGGAAGGAGGCTTTGAAGGAGGATTGTCCTTATTGAAGATGTATATAATGCACCAACTAATGCACCAACCAACACTCTATATGTATTAAAAGATTTCCGTGCTATATAGCTTTGTAATAATAGAAGGTTAACAAAGAATTTTTGTAATAACATTAGATTAGTTTCTTTCCTTTATGCGAGCAAACCATCTATATAACGATATTATTATGTAATATACATAAATAACTTATTAAATTGTATTATAAAGGCATAAATAATAGAAAATAAAATAAGTAAAACCCCTATAGGGGGGCATGAGTCATCATTAAATACCCTACACCACACTACAATTATCGACATATTGACTTTTCAAAATGAAGCATTATATGCGAAGTAGTGGACAAAGTAGACCGTTTCGAACCATTTTCCATAGCGATCGTTCATGGACCAAAACAAACCACAATACCACAAATTTCGTCAATATATCACAAATAATGCGGTTTTTAGATTGAACACAACAAAATAAGACGGGCAGACCGACAGACAAGTCGACAGACAAGCTTAGATCGATTCAGAAAATTGTGGATATATTTCAAGTCAGCACAAACTTAACATATCTTTGTGCTACAACTGGTGTACGATATATATAAGTATTGCATATTCTACAGATATCATTTTAGGAGAAGAAAGATTTCGGAGATGCTGTTGAATTTTGCAACAACGACAATAGCTATTACAAGATTAATGGTTGTTGTTATTAAGGCCAGTGAAAAACAAAAGTGGCTCGTATGCCTCATCTGCTTCATGTGCTTCTAAATAAAAGATATCTCTAGATAGTTCATTCTCTGCCCTTGTAGTATTTGTTTACATTGCATTGTGTACCATTACCGTTCTAGGCTAAAGATACTGGTACAAATGGTAACGAAACAATTTCTTCTATCCTGCAGTATATAGAATTTTTGTTGTAAAGCTCTTTGTTTGTTTGTTGTTGTAAAGCACATATACCGTATGTAATTGTTGTTGTAAATTCTAAATCGAATCAGCTGTTGTTATTAGACTATATTTAGTTATCGATAATTAGCAATTTTTCTTTTTTTACTAAACATACGTATTGGTCAGTAATACTATATGAAAGTGTAAACATACAGTAAAGTATTGCACTTCGGAAATATAAGCCACAAATTTATTTTCTTAGTCCAACTTTACTCAACAACCAAAAAAAAAAACAGTGCAAACATATGTTGAGTATGAACCTTCTCTGAAGGGATTTCTTATACATGTGGTAGATCCTATGCAACGTTCTGAAGTCGACGTAAAGGCCGATCATGTTACGCTACTGCGCGATACGAAAAGTAAAAAACAATTAAGCCATAAACAGCGTCACTTGAAAATTTCGACTCTAACAAGACGACAGTATGGGCAATTGGGCCTAATTACTTTAGCTATACGACAGATAAAATTTAGAGAAGCATTATCGCTCCATCATCTTTGGGGATAACTACATGAAGGAACATCTAGGCTTAAGCACGGAAGAGACTGTTCCTTAGCTATTTCATCCCCGCTATGATGCTTTCAGTAAGCTAATTGTTAAGACTGATTTACAAGGTGCTAAAATACGGGTTATTCAGTCAAAATGTCCAAAATTACTCGGCTTGGCTGGAATTGTTCTGCTTGATACTAAAAATGTTTTAAAAATTGTAGGAGATGATGACCGCCTTCATATTATACGCCAAAGCGTATGTGCATAGAATTTACGATATTCGGAAGCTTCCTTATCACTAGACCGATTGAAAGTTCGGTAAAAAAAATTAGAAAATTAATGGATTAATTCGCGTAACTGTAAATATCCGGGATGTCGATAATGATTATCTTACATTTGTTACCTACACCATCGCACTTAGACTTTCATCCATTAAAACATATTGAAATAAGTTTTTCATATCCTGCCAATTATATTTCTACATCTTAATTTGTAATTATTTAATTTATCTTTATCTTTTTCTTTTGTTTTTTTATTTACACTATCGGCAAGTGCCTGCATTTGGTGTACTTCAGTGTATATTATATCTATAAAGATTTTTGCTTTACATTGTTTATACAAATTTATAAATTGTTGCCCATGAACGTGCACAAATCCCATAAGCAACAAACTTTGGTTTGAATTTTCTAAGTACCACGATTTAAATTTAAGTATCATTAATAAAAGCAAACAAAAAAGATAATCATATTAGGCAGTATTTACAATATTTACATAATTTAAAAAGTCCATTTGTTATATAAAATAATTCGAATTTAGAAATTATCCAACAACAATTTATCTCATATATATATATTACTCATAATTAAAATATATATATATATATATATATATATATATATATATATACGTACGTTTATATTACACTAAAACCAGGAACTTTTTCAGTATGAATGAAGTTAATTCAGACTATTTTTTATTACTAAATAATATTATTAAAAGACAAAAAAAAAAAAAAAAACAAAAGGACATAAAAGGAGTAGGAGAGGAGAGGAGAGGAGAGAGGAAACTGTTTATGTGTTCAAAAAGTAAACCAAAAATAGATCGAAATAGATCGAGTGCATTCATCCATACCCACCACTTGCTTGCTTGTTTTTATACTTTTTTTGCATAAAAATTTTTCAATACACAAGAGCATGTACTGGAAAATAGACATGGAGGAGCATGCAAGTCCTAAGTCAATTGATTTAGGCAAATATTTTCAATACACAGATGGAGACCCGTTTAAATCGACCCGTTTACTTCCGATGATCAAGGACATACATTAGCTTGTGACATTCCCAACCCCCCATGTGTGCTCAAACTTGATACTCTTTGCGGTCGTGGGTATAAATATTATAATGAAAATCATTATGCATTTCTGTTTCTTTTTTAAACACTTATGCTTAATAAAATTTTAATATATTATTTTCCTGAGTATATATATATACGAAAGTATCTTCCTTCATTGGCTACAAGCTTTCGCTTATTTTTTGAGCAGTATCTTCCGATTCTATTTGTTTGCCGTATTTGTGCAAAATAAGTGCATTTTTCCATTTCTATAGCGTTAATATTAAGTTATTTTCTATATTTGCACTCACAAAATTAGTCGTAATCAATACAAAAAATTTGGAAAGACTAAAGCAATCCAAATGTTTCGATTCCGAAAATTCGAAAATTTTGCATTTTCGATTTTAAAATACTTATAAAAAAAAAAAAAAAAAAAATATATATATATATAGGTATATGTAAAGAGTTTCTAAGCAAAAATAAAGTATAATTTCCTATTAAATAAAAAGTAAAATAAATATATATCCACAATATCAATAATTTACCCAACAAAATAGATATTCGCAGTAAAAGCAATGATGCAAATCATTGAAAGATTTTAAAAATCGTCTTTCAACTGGGTATTTTATATGGATGACTGGATGTGAGGTTAGCTAACAATTTCACTAAAGCGAGCAACTTTGGTATATAAATATAATATGATAACGCAAAGCACCTCGTTGTTTGGGTTCAGTTTTTATGCTTGCTTTAAATATGGCTGCCTGTTAGGAAGTAACAGCAATTGTTTGTTTTTTTTTTTAGAGATGTGCACGTATAATAAATAACCTCCGAAAAGTATATTTTTTAAGGCCTCTTGTGGACAAAGGATAACCCCATATACGGTGTTGTCCTCTTTAGGTAGTCATGCTCTTCTATTAGTAGAGACTCTTAATACAAGTCATCTTCCATATTATGAATTAAGAATTTCTTATCCTCTTTGGCGTTCGCATCACGTGACAGTGTCTGTTGTACAAGCTTAGGATCGAAACAGGGCTATATATATATAGTGTTAATAAAACAACTTAATTATTGTTTCAATGAAATTAATTGCATTTAGATCTACCTACCGTATCGCAGTAATTCATGTTGCAGCAATTTTCTATTGTAATTTCACATTGCTCCGTGGCAATTGGACGATTAGTTAATGGTGTATCAGTTGCCACAGCCTGTTTCCGCACTACGAAAGTTTTCTTAATTCTCGGTCGCGCTGGCTTATAGAATCGTCTCACGCCGTGCACTATAAGTAAAATAAGTGACAAACATGATACAACTCCGGCAACAAGAACAATGATTAAAGGATTTGTCCAAATAACTTGATTCTGGCACATTTCCAAATGCCTATAAGTAGGTATTGCATATAAACGAGCAGCTTCTTCACTTTCGGAGGCCAATTCCTTACAACTGCAAAAAAAGAGTGCATTTGTATTTTGTATACGAATAATTTATTTAGAAGATTTGAGGCTTACATATCATGGCATCCAAATGGAACATTAACATCCGGTTCATGGTTTAATAAACGGCAGAAGAGTGCGCAAATTTCGGTCGAGTTTTGCTCGCACCGTTCACCACCGAAATCATTTACACATTCACAAGCCGGTTCTCCATTGTTTCCAATTTTGCAAAGGCCGTCGTTAAAACAAAATCCTGTACATTTATGAGATTCACAGCGATCGCCATAGAAATCGCGTTGACAATTGCATTTTGGAAAGCTTACGGATGACATTGTACATGTGCCGTGAACGCAATAGTTATGGCACTCACTGATCTCGCAACGAGCGCCTTTGTAACCAATCTCGCATATACAAATACCGCTTTGGGCAATATATCCACCGCCGTTAAGGCAGTAGGACTGTTGCATTTTATTTTCGTCAGCTAGCGCTTTATTTTCGCTCAATTCCGATCGATTGAGAAGGCGATGTTTAATTTTCGTAACTACAACGGAACAATGACGATCGTTTACTAAGGTGGTCATAAAACGAGTACGGGCTACAATGCCGGTCGGTTGATCAGAGAATTTAAGCACTACCCGTGGTTGAGCCACTTCATCGATATGCTCTTGCGTTTGGTTGGCCTTCAGATATGGCCTTTTAACATGAGCCCATACAGCGTTATGCCTGCGATCGGTCCAAAATATTAAATCCTTCGTTACAGCTAAATTTAACGGTGTACTATCTAAGCCCTTGACAATAATATGGCGATCGGTGCCATCCAGATTTGCACTCTCGACGGTATAATGCATGCCCTGTTGATCGACCACCCAGTAAATGCGATCTGACAATTGATCCACAATAATTCCATGGGGCAGATATAGATCTGTTTTTATTATAATTTCACGATCATCGCCACTTAAATCCACGCGTTCTATGGAAGCATTTTTAAAATTCGAATTTGTCCAATAAAGTCGACGGCGACAAATATCAATGGCAATACCGTCTGGTATCGTTTCTTCTCCGCTGAAATCCAAAAATATCTTGACTGATTCATTTTTGAAAGCATCAATAGATATAAAGTAAATTTTTCTCTGTCGTTGATCGGCCCAAAAGATGTTACGATTTAGCGGATCGTAAGCTATGCTTGTAATCATTTCATTTTGAGTGCGCTGTATAACTTCTTCAATAATGTGAGGATCGTGGTAACGCAGCGGTATCTTTAACGAGAATATGCTGCCATTATTATGAAGACGATCATTGAAGTAAATAACTTCTTCGGTCTCGTCGAACGCAATCGCTGACAATTGATCGAACTGATGGGCCGATGTTGTGATTTCCCGCCAATCTTCGTCGTAGAAAACGATTTTCGATTTGGCAGTTATCGCAAAATCTAAAAAAAGAATGAAAAATTTTTTGCTGATAATCAGTGCAGTTCAAGTGCAAGGTACGGTTATTTAAGGAAGCATATATATACACACACTACATACTACATACATATACCTCTATATATGTACGTATATATATATATATATATATATATATATATTGTACATTCTAACATTCATTTGCAAATAGAGTCAAACAAACAATGGTGACATTGAGGACCGTACATTAACTAAATAAACAACAATTTGAAAATTTTCACTACTACGTTAAATCGTTACATAAATATTTATATTAAAAGTGATTTTTTCCCTTTTTAGTGAAATTAATTATTATTATTATTATGATCTCTTTCCTTCTCGCTCTCGCAAATTTTCCGCGTTTTTTACTCACTTTCTATTTCTTCCTATTTTAGTTAATTATTCGTCTTTATTGGGATGAGTTCAATGAATCGAGTAGAGAGAATAGAGTAATTGTTGTGCTATCTTCAAATCGAGCAAATTAAGTAAATTCAAGTTGAACACGACGAGATATTTTTATATTATAGCCGGCACATGTAGTACAAGGTGCGTTTAGAAGGATAGTTCATTAAAATGTAATGGAATCGTTTAAAAGCAGGCATGGGCAAACACCGGTCCGTGATTTCGTCACATCCGGCCCGCTACATTTGAAATTTTAAATAATTCAATTTGCTCGCATATAGATGGCAATCCAGCAAATGCTTGTTTATCGCCACCGTCGTGATATGAAAATGAAAATTGGCCCATCGATGAAATAAGTTGTCAATCCCTGATTGAAACGATTCTTCAATGCAATCATGTTTTTCACGCGCCACGGACGGATTACTGAATAAAAAATTCAAACGTATCGTAATAAAATAGCAGCCTATTGATAACTGCAGGGCAATACCGCAATTAAAAACAAAAAGAAAAGAAAACATATTCTTAGCCGGAAGAACACTAGTAAACAAGTCAGTCTGCAGCCGTCAAGCCAAAAATCTTTTATTAGCACTAACATGCATGCCACAACGAGCCATAATAGGAAATAGGTTTGTCTTATAAGAAAAACTAAATTTCGTTTTCGATTTCGAAAAATCGATCGATTTGTCAGTCATTTTTCTAATTTGTTCTATGAATACACTATAAACTTATTCCAAAGAATAGTAAGTTCCTGAAAAAAGCAAGATCTCGATGGAAAAGATTCGATGGAAATGCGAAATATTGGATACTGAAGAAAATATTTGAAATAAAAATAAACACAAACCCCAGAATGAAATTTAGTTCACGACATAAGGACGACATGATATTGAAATGAAAAAAACACATGTGTTGATTTATTCATTATTCAAAATTCAATCAATTATTCATTTTCTCAAGACATTTGCAACGCCCAGAAGGAGGCCTCAGAGACCCCACAAAGTATTCTTGATTAGCATTAAATTCTAAATCGATTTAAGCATGTCCATCTGTCGGTCTGTGCAATGCCTGCCATTCTCCTGGGCGTAAACATGAAGCTATCGACTTTAAATTTGGCAGAAACGTTGAAAGTTCTAGCATGCAGGTTGGTATTCAAAATGGGCCAAATCGGTCGAAGGACACGCCCACAGCACCACGTAAACTGAAAATATCTCTGTTTTTCAAAGGGAAGGAAAAATGGGTTTTTCGCTTATTACTCATAACCTATAACAAATAAGTGTATGAAGACTTGAACACGCATATTCTATGGGTGACGCTGGAGCACCTGCGAGGTACGAGAAGGCAAAAAATTGACCACGCCTATCCTACGCTATACTATCAAAATTTAATTATTCTTTCAATGCCTTTACAACGCGTAGAAACAAGATTTAAAAACCCCATAAGGCATATAAAAATTTCTCGTCAGCTTCAAATCTTGACTGCACCCAAACATGTCCATCTGTTCATCTGTCTGTTTTGGTGTAAGTTGGTAGCATTTGTTCTAAACATTCTCCCGTTAGCGAAAATGAAGATATCGCCTACAAATTTGCAAAACAATTTGCAACTGACCTAAAATTTTCAAAGGACATGCATACGACACTCATATACCTCCTACGACAAAAATTTTTACTTAGAAAATAGAAGAAATCAACTGCGCCCCCACTCCTTATTATAAAGTATGGGAATTTTGTTCTTTTACCTCTTTTATCTTTTTTTGGGGCAAACGGTGATGGGCATGAAAGGTTCGGTCCCGACTGAATTCAATTTTCTTAATTGTTTAAATTAAAAATGAATCTTCTAAGCAGAATTGTGTGTGTGCAGAATACAGTAGTTATGGCTTAACACGGGCTATTTTTTATATTAAGCTAGAATGGCTTACTCTTGGATTTGGAATGCGTGTTGTTTTCGGCAACGGCAGACGGTTTTAACGAACGATTGAATCGATCTTTTCAATTTATCGAAAATGTATATCGGATGCTTTGCAGCGACAACCCATTATCATGTTCATTGTGATATCGTATACCACCTGTGATACAAGGGTGGATGTATGCGACACATAGAAGAACTTGAGATAGACCCAACTTTTATTATATCGATCGATTCAGAATCACTTTCTAAAAATATCTGTCCATCTTGTCCGTCTTGTATTTTTGAAATATTTTGATGAAATTTAGTACACCGAAGTATTTTGGTTCAAAGACGAATACTATTGAAAATGGTTCAGGTCGGGCCACTTTATCAACCACGCCCAACTCATCCATATCGACTTATTTTACAAGGTCATTAAGCGAAGTGGTGCCGAGTATCTGACGACTATTTTTACTTGTTGAAGTTATCGTAATTTGACGTTCCAAATAATGAATAGAAAAGACGTTTCCGACTGACTGCCATAAAAGTTTAATGTTGAAATGTAAGCAATTGTTAGTGACTTTACTTTAAGAAATCTTTTAGATTTATAGAGACTCGAAATAAATGTTTATGTAAGTAAATGTCTGTATGTCATGAAATTGACAATATTGTCACGTTAAATGTCCTTCTTAGCAAATGAACTTCGCATTGGGTACAACACAACTGTTGTTTTATAGGTTATGCGCATATAATTGAAAATGAAAATTAAAAATGTTTTTAAGTAAAATTAAGACAACAAACGGTCAGTTAGCTGCATGATGCAAATTATCCAGTAGGGAAGGTTGAGATCAAATTAATGCTCATAAAAGAAGGCCTTTGGGATATGGTGCATAAAGTAAAACCAACAACAATTGATTCAAGAAGGACGGACGAGCAAGAGCACGTACTATTAGTCTTACGATTGATAATGAGCAACTCATATACCTTTTCAGTGCTGGGCGGGCAATATTATTGAGAATTCTTTTTGAATCTTACAATCCGTTAATAGTAGGCGTTCGAAGTTCGATGACAATCTATGTCTTCGTTATGTCAAAAGCAAATCGCTCGAGAAGACTGTAGGAAAAATTTATAAAGATAAGAGAAATGATTTGAACGCTGACTGCATACAAATTTTTCTAACAATCAAAGTGAGTGCTCAGTTGAACCATTTAATGTAAAAAATGGTTAGCAAATCAAAGCAAGAAGTAGTGAAGTCTTCTAATACGTTGAAGCTATATTTGCTCTTGAGTGTAATAGAAAACATAAGTGAAGGATGCTTTCTTCTGCATATAGGACCTACTTCCGGGAAGGTCGGTAATTCCTGTAATTCCTGAAAGAGACTTTCATAATACAATCAAAAATGATGCAATTATAGCATATGCCGATTTAATAAACCGATTTATGTGTGTCGCCATCATAATAAATAAAGGGCACAATTCTGATAAAAAAGCATTGGTCATAATAAGTCATAATAAGTCAAAATTCATGGTTGGAATAGAAAGTTGCGTCATCGAGACTCTGATGTTGTTAGTAGAGTTAAGGATATAAGATAGTGGAACCACATAAAATGTTCCCGTGACGCAGACTCCGACATGCGTCCCGTTGATAGATAATATGTCTTGAAAACCATCTCAAAAGCGATGGGTTGGTGGGCCATGTCCCCCTTTCAATGTTTTTAATTGTTTTTACCATAATTGGAACGGTTCAAGAAGCTTTGCAAAATTTTAAAATTGTGGTTGAACTTGTATGCGCTGCCATTAACCATTGCCTGACTAACTGAAGGCATTGCAAAAAAAATGTTATGCGACGTAAAAATTGAACACAAAAAAACCCAAAAAACTATCCGGCCTTGCTCAACAACTTTTGAGATGATCTAAATAATGATGAAGGACGGGACAAGGATTGTTTTTATAGATTCTTTCGGACATTTGATAATAAATTTGACAATAAATTGAAATAAGATAATTATTAAAAATGAGTTTTAATTAAATGCGATCTTAATGAAGAAACTTCCAATTTAAGCTTTTTGTGAGCATAAGTGCTACAATAATGAATAAATACATATATCGAAGATAGTATCTATCTCGTCATCTCATTTTTCTACTTAACAAATCAAATAACCAAATTCATATATTGATGTCCTCTGATTACATACACGCACACACACACACACACATATATATATATATATATATTGTATTGTGTATCTTTGCAAAAACTTATTAATTGATATCCAATAAAAATTAATTGAAAACAATTTGATTTAATTCGTTAGGTCTCGTTGCTACTTCAGCCAAAAGTGCTTGACTTGAAATATTTTTTTTTGATAAAACACAAAAATTCTTCAACCCCTCCACTAATCATATGCGTACAAATGTTTTTTTATGAATCTTTGAAAATTGCATGATTTTTGTTATCTGCTGTGAATCAAAACGTGTCTGAGTAATCTGAGCGATCTGAGCGATCTGAGCGAACGATAGTGTGTAGAAGATCAGACGAAAGGCGATTAAAATAAAATGGAATTCCATTTCAATACAAAACGTTAATGCATACACAAATTTTCCCTATACTAATAATGTTAGTAAAATTTTGTCGTGATCACCAATTAATGCTATGATTTATAATTTGCGACTTTTCAAAAAAAAAAAAAAATAAATAAATAACTAATCAAAAAAAATTAATCATAAAAAAATTTGTCCTAACTCGAAGTCGAGGTGTGTTTAGAAAGAAAACAAAATAAGCTTTTAATCAGACAATTCGACCATTGAAAGAATACCTTACACTAGACTTACAATGCTTTAAACGAAGCCAGGTCCCATTTAGTTCAGAATTGTGATCGATCCAATTAATGAATACCATGAAGTCTGATATGTAACGAACTTGGGAAAATTCTTGTTTCTTGGAATTGTTCAAAAAAACTCTCATGCTGTTGTTGTTGTGCGCTGCTTTCGCGAATAGCTTTCATAGCTTGCAATGAAAGTTCGCTTCGTTGGGTTGCGCAAGAATGCGAGCGTTTTTAACATGCCCTCCACGTTTTTGTAGATTAGCAATTTTTCAGATTTTAGCAATCAATGGTTACAAACGCATTTAAAAATCGGGTTTTTCAAAAACGCATATAATTGTCTTTTGACTCAGTCGGGAATACCCGTTTCCTGCGACTTATTTATTCAAATAACACTTAAATTATAATATAATTTCGTGTAAAGGGCAACTTACACAACTAGGATCTCAAGCATTTTCTAAAAATTCCCTGAGCTTTTATACAAATCGCTTAACTAATTTATAATGTGGAACATTCATCCCTATTGGTCGGGTCAATATTTAGCAATCACACCTCAACTCTGAATATGTTCACTTAATACATTTAAGCATTATATGGCTTACTATAATTTGCAATCGGATCGATTATTTGAAAGGTATAGCAATAATTCAAAATTCAAAATAAATACGAAAAAAAATATAACCGCGGGTGGAGCACGCAATCCTTTATACCCATCAACATTCTTTCTATAATGCTCTGCAGTCGTCTATTTCCATTTTTATAATAAAAAAAAATCAAACTGTACAAACTGTGCGATATTCTCTTCTCACTCTCACCTCAGAGCGCAATGAGTAAAGAAAAATGAAATCAACTAAACCAACTAATATTCGAACTTATCGTCAATGCTAATATTTCGCCTTAATCCTTATTTGCTTGTTTATTTATTTATTTACTTACATATAAAATTCCAACAGAAACAAAATCAAATATCAGGCGAATTCGATTGACTCCTAAAAGTAAATCTTATGCCAAGTATTATGAATAAGTTATCGCACAAGGTGTGCGGGGAAGAATAGAGAAAAAAAAAAAATTAATAAAAATGCAGAGAAAACAAGCAAGAAAATTATATTCGGCAGGGGGCCGAGAATCTCGCATACCCACCGCACAAAAACGCTTGGTCCACTCAAGATTTTAATGTCCAAGAAATCGGGTTTTCCTAAACGCCCCAAAACTTTATGTAGCAAACCTCTAACATAAATATAAAAATATAACCAACAGATTTTAGCGCATTCTATTCTCCGATTCCTTTCATTTGATGCCTATATCGAAGCTATTTTTAACAAAATATTTATCGACTACGTCGTGACGTCTACCACAACTAATTTCGAATTAACACGCTTGGCTTCTTGAATGTTAGTCCAAGTTCAAGTCCGTTTATGTGATGCCCATAGCAACGGTAGTGCAAAGAAGAAATTTGCTTATACACGTCCATCACATAAGCGCACTCGCATCCAGTGTAGACGCGAGTTAGGAATGAATCTCTAAATCGTTGCGAAGATGCAAAAACTTGTCAACCGATAATAGAGAAACAACAAATCCGGTTTAATATTCGAATTGCACAAAGCATTCATTTGATAGAATTGAAAGACTCTGCTACTGCGATATTAAATTTTTTCGAAAGATTCTGAACGGGTTACAAAAACATTGAAGTTTAGCTCAGGATATTCCATAGTATCATTTATTAACTTACCTAAGAAGGGAACGCCAAGGTAAGGCTAAAAAAAGCAATCTATTTTCATAAGGAGGAGGAAGAGATTAGCGGATTCCAGCCAAAATTCCTAAGGGCGAAGAAGACGAAGACGACGCTTTTGTATCAATTCGAATGAATCTACATCGCACCTATAGGAAGAAGCCCACACAATAGGAGCATACTTAAGTAGTCGTCCCACTAAGTACATGTATAGATAGATAGTCGTCGAGCTTTTTGGAACTTGGTTTAAGAAAACTTAGCCGTAACATACGCTTCATTCAATGTGCAATGAGCTCCGTTGTGCAAATTAAAACGTAATCTTCGATCGAAAAAAACCCCCTAAATCATTTTCCAACTTTTGTGAAGCGATTCCTCGTTGAGAAGGAAAATCTCTTTGATTTTTATACCCATCACTGTAAGATGGGTGTTTTTTTTTTTTCATAACATATGTAACCCCTAAAAGAAAGCTTCAGAGACCTTATAAAGTATATATATATTCTTGATCAGCGTGAAATCCTGATTGATTGATTCAGCCTTTTCTGTCCGTCTGTGTGGTGTCTGTTGTTGACATTCTCGTGGTCGCAAACATGGAGATATCGACTTCAAATTTGGTAAAAGCATTGGAAATTTGCTGCACGCAGGTTGGTATTGAAAACAGGTCAAAAGGTTGGACAGAGCAAAAGTGCGCAGTGGAGCATAAACTGAGCGCAACTGAGTTTTTTCTAAAAAAATGTTTTGGATTTTTGCTTGTTATTCGGGAAATTGCTAAAGTTAGAAGACCGAAACTTTCGACGTCTGCTTTGCGAGACACTCTACTCTCTAGGTCCAAAAATGAAATCAATCGGCCGTCTCCACACAAAGGTACGAGTAATTAAATTAAATTTTTTTCACTTTTTAGGGCATTAACGCTTATTTGTCATAAGGCAAGTAAGACAAAACGTTTAAATGTATGTTGCAAACCCCGTAAATGAAGAAAAATGGGTTAATTTTAAAACGAATATGGCAGACGCGGTGATTAAAATTTTTCTTACTAATACCAGCGATATAGATATCAAATAAAAGAGCTGGGAGGGTAGAATGCGAAAAGCATAGTGGTGGGTATTGGGCGAGATTTGGCCCCCGGCGAATATAACCTTCTTACTTGTTTAAGATTTAATTTCATAAAACTAAAATGTGCACCAGCATCAGCAGCAAATTATTTAAGTCAGATGAAAGGAGATAAGAATGCGATTCCCAGGTGAAGGAGGAAGCAAAAAAGCTTAATATCATCATTAAGATATGGCTGGACTTGATCGCGGAAGGGAGATCATCATTCATGTATAAGATAAACAGAACAGAAAGGGTCCTAAGTGGTTGACATAAGAGACATCTGAGATCCCGGGGAATTCATTGGACGTGATAGAGGAGTTAAACAAAACTCTAAATGATCGGCTATGAAAATATTTGTAAAATATTTGTTTACTTCAACAGGTGCTACGGTTATTTGGGCCCTGTTAACACGTCTCCTATTTGTCACGATTCAGCAGAATTATCGTTTGAATTAAGCAAGTCTTCGTCGCGCTTTTCGGCATGGCCTACAGGAACTGTTCAACGCATCCAAAATCTATGCGGCGTATACTTCAACGGGATAATTCTCATATTGTTGCACAAAAAGCTTAACATCGAGAAATCATAGTACGACAAATGCTACAAAAAGATAAATGGACAGACAACATATGAACACGTCATACCAAGGAAAACAATAGAATGGATTACAATAAGTTAAATAGAAAGCATTTATTTTGTATATCGATTTTTGGAAATTCAAATATTATTATCTTCCGGACGACAGATGCTTTTTGACGGGTGATGTGAAAAGTGATTATATTGTGTTTTTCTTTCTTTTTTTTTTTTTTTTGGATCAAGTACGGAAACATACTACATATCGTTCATCGTTAAGAGCGAAATAAACCGGATTTTGTCGCGTGCAAAACTAATCTATATATCATTATAATTAATCAAATCGATCGATATACAACAAACAACTTTCTCTTTAATACCATTCATTTCCTAAGCGATTGATTAGTGGAAGCGAGAAAACCTTCAAGGTATGTTTTTTTTTTTTTTTAAAAAGATTGGAGTGCTTCGAGTAAAACAATAATAAATAATTAACAAATCAAATGAAAAAACGAGATTGTTTTTTCCCCCGATTCGAAACAAAGTACGCAAATGGTATAAAATATTTTACGCTGTTTATTTATGAAGCAATGTATGCATAGGTCTGCTGTATTAGCAGTCCATATATATACTAATGCATACTAATGCTATGTTATTACTTACTTTTCAAGGACCAAAGATAGTATTGAGCTGGCGCGTAATATTAATGCGTTGAAATTGTAAACTAACGCCACATCGATCAGTAAATCCCCGGAACTGACTGACACATATGTGTCGTCTTAAAAAAAAAATATCCAACTTTATGTCGTTTCGATCATTTCCTCACAAACGACGGTATTTTTATTATTTATTGATTAAATATTGTTTTTTAATGGGAAAAGTCAGCAGTGGTTTGAATGTTAAAAATGTTAAGGCAACTTTTCTCCGTCGAAAGCAACAGCTAATCGATAGTTGGCTGATATTAAATGCGGTTAAACGAGCTCCCAGATGACAAAACGAAACAACAACAAAAACAAGAAGAAGATTCTGAAAAATTATTCTTGATAATCGGAAGATGAAATGGCAAGTGCTAGCTGATATTTTGAAGAGGCAACGTATTCACTGTTTTATATAAACATTTGAGCATGAGAAACCTCTTTTCGAAATGGGCGCCGCATTTAGTCACCGCAGGTCAAAAACCTGTATCATAAATTAATCGCTGAAATGACAAAATTGCATAGCATGAAATTCGATTTGCTGCCATACTCTGCGCTCACTGTACTTTTCAGATCTCCCGCTCCCGCGTATATTATCTGCTTGCAAATCCCAACGCACATTAGGACACATTAGGGGGTCAAAATTGAAAGAAATTATTGCATGGCGGAAAATTAAGGATCACGTCAAAGCGTTTTCTATGAAAACGAAATCGAAAAAATTGAAAAAATGTTGAACGGCTTATACCGCTGCATCTTGCTTTTATTTCTTAGTTCTTATTAACTCTTGATAACAAAGGTATGTTTAGGATCCAAACATTCCACACCGGTCATATTTTTCAAATGAAAAGAAAATTGTTACGTAATTCTCCCTCTTACTTTTTATTTGTTCGTTTTCTTCTCTTCTTTAACACAAGAATTCCCCAGAGGATGTCAACTTTCGAATTTCGAAACTTTGAATCGTTAAATATTTGTTGACTTTTATTCATATGGAATGAGAAGCTTAAAAACACAACAATCAAAGACAACAGTCAAAGTCCCAAAAATGAAAATCCTGAAAGGACCCTGAATTTCGGACTACACATTCCCCTTAAAGGCGAAAGAAGACAAGTTTGAAAAATAGGTGCGGTGTACTCATAAACATGCCTACAATAGACGAGAATCTGATAATCAAATTCCAAATAAATGTTACACACATACATAGTAGTGAAGGCCATCTGTATGGTCATTTAAAACTAATCTGCCCACAGTTAATGGTTAAAATGCCATCATTTTCTACCCTTTCTAATAACATTTTTAATAGCATTAGCAAGCAGTTGACTTTCTAACTACAGTTTGAATTACTTTTTACATTATTTCCAGAAACATTCATTATTGTTGTTGATTACGACAACAATGCAAGGATTTTAGTTTCTTAGCCACCAACAATTAGCTATAAAGAATATTGACTTTTGACGTTCAACAAGCATCTATTAATGACGAAACAATTACGCTGCACTCCTAAGTTATGGAACCTTTCAATTTATTATCCTTATTATTTTTACTTTGTTGAATAATCTCCAACAACTTTTTGTATAAATCGTCGATATCGTCGAATTTATGTCAATTAATAATTTTTTCGAGTGCGACAAAATGAATTGAAACAATTGACACGATTAAAAACACTAGTAGTGGAACATGGCCCGCCACTAAATACCCAACACCATACTGCTGTTATTCATATGTCGACTTTTCAAAATAAAGTACTATAGGGTATGTGGTCTAAAAACTGATCCAATCCGAACCATTTGCAACAGCGTTCCTCCTCGGTGTCAGTGTAGCAAGTTTGATCAAAATATCCGAAAAACTGCGACTTGTGCGGTTAGGTGCACACAAGAAAACAAGACTGACGGGCGGACAGACAGGTTTAGATCAATTGAGAAAATGATTCTGATTTGATCGGTATAATGTAATGTGTCAAGCATGTCAAGTACTTCTACGTGTTGCAAACAGCCGCACACACAACACACAGCCACCGTAGGACATAGCAATGTTTACTTTGATTGACAGAATAACCGGCAAAAGAATATAGAGAACAGCGGGAAGGATAATGATTCAAAAATTTTAAATGCATTTATTGTGCCCTTGAAAATATTAACAAAAAAAAAAAAAAAAGGAAAAAAGAAAAATCCTTAACAAGTCCAAGAACGAAGAAAGAAGTAGAACATCTTCTATTATAATGGCGATTTTTTATTTATTTATTTATTTATTTATTTATTTATTCTACTTATACAGGAACACGACTAAAACAAATGACAGTCGAGTTCAAATGACTCTTAAAGTAAATCTTAAATTAATTATTATTAAAAAAAACTTAGTATAAGTGCAATGAAATAAATAAGAAGGAAAAAAGAAAAAAAGCATGTACACAATTAGCACAGANATGTACACAATTAGCACAGAGCCACACCCACAACCGGTACATGACCAAATTGCAAATGAACCCCTAAGCCATCGCAAACATGCGTAAGCTTGGCAATCGATAATAGTTGACAACAATTCATTTTCGAGCCATAATGACTTTTTAGACATAGACAGATCACGTGTGTTAAGCAATGTGGCTTTAATGGACTTTAGAGAGTCCGATAATAAGAATAAATGATAGATGATCATTTAGGTTCTTGCAAACAACTCTAAGCGGGTTAAACAGCTCATAATTATATTTACATTGGCTAAGCCTAACCAAGGTAAAGTGCCTAGAGGAGCGGTTAGGAACATTGAAACTTATTTAGCCAAATAATGACGGCGAGTCAATAGCATCGTTTATTACTTTGATAACGAAGGAGACTCCAAGAACAAATCTACCTTTCTCAAGAGACAGCAGAGAGAGACAGCAGAAGCAACCTATTTTCATAGGGGGGGGGAAGAGAAGCAATCGGATCCCAACCCAAATTCCTCAGGGCAAACAGCAAGAATTGCTTTTGTATCGATTCAATTGAATCTACATGGCACCTATATGAGGGAGACCACACAACAGAAGCATACTCAAATATAGGTCTAACCAAACACGTGTACAGCCTTTTAGTAATATAAGGATCATCCAGCTCTTTGGACCACCTCTTTACGAAACCAAGCGCGGACGTAGCTTTGCTTAACGAGCACTCGACATGCAAGTTAAAACGTAACCTATGGTCGAAGAGAACGACTAAATCTGTGAACGACTCGACATCCTCCAACTTGTATGAGTCTATGAAATAATGGATAATGAATGACTTCCTTCTTGAGAAGGAAAGCTTGATGAATATAATACAAACCTATATTTACCTATATCCATAATATTTATCCATTATAATGTATATTTGTCGTAAAACACGTGCCTCATAATTACATACAGTTATTATAATAAGAAAATACAAACAAAAAAAATATTATTATTTCTATTATAAAGATTATAATTTTATTTACACAACTGTGTATTATAGTGAAGAGTACAAAAAAAAAAAGATGATAAATATTAAAAATCATTAAATAAACACATAATAAACGAGGATACACGCAAAGTCCAATATTTAACTAACACTGTGGGCGGATTAGTAAAACGGTCGGAACCATTTTTTATGCGAACAGGCACAGCCAGACGGTCGCAAGGAATGTCTGGATAATAAAGATCTCTTCATTACCAATTCACCTATGGAATCATAAGTTATAGACAATAATAAAGTAAAACAACAACAACAACAACAACAAAAACAACTTTGCTTGAATTTCATGTCTACTGCACGGTCATATACGCGGGTGCGGGTAAAACTCTTCGTTTGTTGGTTTGGTGTTTTCTTAAATGACTGCACCACATACCAACTAATTATCAATGCTTGTGCGGTTTTGCAGCAAGCAGGCAAGCAAGCAAGCAAACCCATCAACAACCAAGTGACTCAAATTGACTCACTTTGGTTGGCAGAGGTGCATACAACAACACATCGGCAATTCTAGTGTTAATGCTCCAAATGTTATTATTGATCAGTCAGCAATCATAATAGTTGAGCAAATAACGCTCTCTTAAGCGAATATAAGGTAAGGTAAGGTAAGGTAAGGTAAGGTAAGGTAAGGTAAGGTAAGGTAAGCGTGCATGCCGCCGAATTTTGAATACCCATCATTTCAAGTGACTGTAAGAAAATCATTCCATGCGTCCATGTTGTTGAGCGAGCTTAAAAGTTTCTTTAATTTCATAAAAAAATTTCTTACTTCTGATTGTTGATACAATGGCATTATAATATTCTCTGTATACAAACAATATCGAATATATCGGAATATATGTATATGTATGTATGTGTCATATCGCAATCGCAATCGCAATCGCAAGCTTTCCCCGCTTTCATCCGGTTTAGAAAGCGTGTAAGAGAGTATTTGAAACGTGTCCTGCGCGATTACAAACAGACCGATTGAATTAATTTGCCTTTATTTTCATCGACGATGGGTGCAAAAATGTTCTTAAATCGTGTTTCCTGTTTAACGATAGAAACGTTAAAACAAACAATTTAAAACAGTTAAGCAATAAACCCGTTTTTTTTTTTTTTTGTTATTTTTTTTTTTCTCTTGCATTTTGCGGACGTAATTAAATTAAACTCCTACATAAGTTTTTGAGGTTAATAAATTATTGATGCGTAAAACAAATTTACTAAAGTCAAACAATTTTGGGGTCAATTTAACATGAGAGCGATACCGAAATACCGAATATATGCGGGCAAAGGCAATAGTAATTAACAGGGAAATGAGCTTCTGAAAGCTTTAATTGGTGGTTAATGTAAATGTCCCGTTGTCCACTTGAAAACTTCATAATGATTTTATTTTAATTGTTGCCACAAATATATTAAACATTTTTAAACAATTTGATTGAAATTAAAGCGAATAAAGAATCGAATCGTTTTGAATTGAGATGTCGATCAAAATATGCTCCCGAAAATGATGGCAATGTAAGTCACTTGCTATCTAGATGTTCATTTGTAACGAGCACGCACACAAAAATTAATAACAACTACAAATTAATATTTATCTCAATTATTCTAATTAAACATTCAATGCGTTTCTTAAGGAGCGTAATTCTTGAAAAATATTGTTACTAGGCTATAAAAAAAAAAAAAGTTGCATACATATGTACATACGTAAATTACGAAATATTACGAAAATATGTAAATAATAGTGTGTTTGCAAATTTCCATAACAACAAGAGGCGTTAAATAAAAACAAGTTAGATTACGGGCATTATATTAAAAATTGAATAGACAAAACAATGACGAGAAGCATTATAAGTCACCTTTCTTATCTCTCCCGAACGAATGATAAGAGTATTTTGGAAAATGTCTCAACTCTATCGCGCAATCGTGTTACCTAAGTGCGGATGCTTGATGAGATGATGAAGAGATTCGAGTTTTTGCTAATGACATCTCCAGTCCAGGAGTTTCAAGCTCCTCTCTCGATATTAGGTCCTGAAGATCATGTTAATTTTACGATATCGTGCATCCTAAACTTTGTAAAGAAGTTGTGGCTTTCGTCATCGTATATTCATTCGTACCATCAGTGAATTGAGACTGAGTAAAAGTCTCGCGTCATGCCGCTAATATTTTTTGGTGCGAACATATATACTACGATAGTTTAGATTGTGTTTTTAGCAATAAATTGCATGTTGTTCGATTCCGGTCTTCAAACGTACCTACCTACACACACATCAGAAATCTAGTTTTTCTCGATAAACTCATCCGTACTCGAACACCAAAAAATATTTGTATGCATGAAAAAATGTTTTTTCGCTAAACCTGAACGGACGATGAATTTAATCCTGCCCGCATACTAGTATTTATCATTATCAAGGCCAGCCCTTGTTAATGCTGCAAAATTGTGGTCCTCGTTACCGCTCATCATTGAAACGATTGTTAAAGGGGTTTGAGGGGGTTTAAGATGTTAAGCTGTTAAGACCTTCTTTGGCTAATCTTTGATATAAATTTTATAATTACGTTTGTATCAGTACATCGAGAGAATATCTATATACCATGGTTGCTCATAAATGTGCCGCATGAGACTTCATTACCTTATTCGCATATTAATACTGGTTATAATATTAAGTTGGGGAAAAAGAAATCCATTATTTTTTCGGTAGATGGCTACACTGGTAGATTTCTCGTAAAGTAACGATCAAACAATTTCAGATTTATGCTCGTTGGAAAGGTGACATTTCGCAGTGAAAAAAACTCTTGTGTTGTTTTTTGTTTGGTGCATTCAGTTGTGAGTTACAGCGTGTTAAAAATGGAAGTGAACAAAGAGAAAATTCGGTACATTTTACAGTTTTTCTTTGACAAAGGCGAAAATGCAATGAAAAGGCGGCTAAAATTGTGAATGGTGTTTATGGTTCCGATACTGTAACAGCCAATTATGTGCAATTTTGGTTTCGTAGATTCCGGTCAGGAATTTTTGATGTTAAAGATGTCGTCGAAAATGTCGATAAAATCGGAGAAATGATCGAAGTTGACCGATGTTAGCAGTCGTAACATCGCCCAGGAGCTAAAAATCGACCATAAAACAGTTTTAAACCATTTACACAAAGTTGGATTCAAAAAGAAGCAAAAGAAGAAGAAGAAATAATGGATTTCTTTTTCCCCAACCTAATAATAATTATCGTATAATTGGTGGGGGATATTCTTTTCCATTTCCCTCCTTCTATATGTTACTCTTTATCACTTACTTATATAAATCAGGTACATTTCCATATTCAAAAATGAAAGTGGAGTTATGTTAAGTATAAACAAAAATTGAAAAAGAGTTGCAGTTCGGAAACATCGATTTTAAGGACAGCTGCGATTTTTGTAGACGTGGATGCAATTAATTATCGCAAGTCTCTCCTTTTTACCAGGATATTGTACCAGATTCTATGAATACCTTTCCACCGTTTTTTTATTGCTACGGGAAACATGACGCCTTAGTCCTCCCCAAATGTTCGTAGCAAGATTGAGGCCGGGAGAGTGATTTTGCCATTCAGTGACATCCAAGTTATGCTCCCGGAATCACGTTTTCATTAAATTAAATGAATATTTTTTATCAGTATCCTCCTGAAGTTTCCAAAATAGTGGCTTATCTTCTTTGGCATGGAGTACCATTACAGTTTCCAACAAGTTTTTATATACAAAGCCATCCACAGTGTTTTGCGAGATGTATCAGAGATCGACACTCTCCTGAAAAGACGACCTCATATCACGAGATATCTTCCGTCATGTTTCCAGTAACCTTTATTTTTAGTAAATCTAATGTGGAATATTTTTCCCGTTGACCGAAGTACACTTCTTCTCGCATCATTCCCAAACATATTTATTTTTGGTGCGTCGATCGAACGCTAGCGTATTCCACCATTTTTTTTTTCAAGTTCTGATCTAAAGCAAAATGTTTCCTCTTCTACAAATTACATGTTCTAAGCATAAGAACTATCCGAGAAAGAACTTCCTGATAGAATGGCACATGATGATGATGATCCGGATGATACAGCATTCCCAATTTCATTGGAAATTGCTTTAGACGACTTGCTAAAATTATCGTATGATTATCGGAACCAGGAGAAGTCTTTTTAATAACTTCTTATCTCTCAATACTTTTTTGTGGGTTCAACACAATTCCTGACGAAGTTATAAGACCAACCTGGTGGTGCGGCAACAAATTTGTACGTTTTTCCCAGATTTCGAAGCTAATGTCATGGCCGTCCGCCTTTTTCGCTACAATGATTTGCTCCGTCCATCTAATATTATCATAACAATTAATTCATGTTGCATTTCTTTCTTAAAAAATATGATTTACCTTTACACTCCACTTTTACAGCAAAATATTACGATACACTTTACTTTTCATAACTTAAAAGAGGACGAACCTATTTCAATGTCCAGGTGAAAAATCGACCAAAAACAATATAAAAGCCTTCAACACTTTATTGCAAGAACTAGCTCACGTGGAATTCACGTGAAATTGATTTGAGATAGTTCTGCCTCATGTAAAAACGTTGTCCGAGCTTTGCGGAAGCTACTACCTTTTACAATTCCTATGGCATAAAACTGAAAAATACACCTCGCACATATTATTCTATCCACCTCTGCGTATATTGTCATTAATAATTATTATTATTATGAATTAATAAATCAATTTAAACTAAACCAAAAAAAAAAAAAAAAATAAATAAATAAATAAAAAAAATTAATTCTTAGTAAGACCTATAAGTACAAAGCAAAGAGTTATATACTTTGCAATTTTCCTTTATCAATGTGAAATTTCGCTATATAGTGCTATAGTTGCCTCTCTTCTAATCTGTCTATTGGTTAAGGTGCGCAAGAATGATGATTGAAGTCCGATGCGCTAGCGCATTTACTTTTAGTTAAACTTAACGGAAAGAACATCGACAACCGACTGAATACCTGCATAGTGTTCCAAGGACAAAAACCAATCAGGAAAAGTGTACGTTATCATATCACGTCCACCTAACCTACAGTTGCAGGTGATATTTGATAGCAAAATAGAAAAAGCGATTCCTTAGCTCGACATAGCTCGTGTCTAGCACATCGTAATTATTGCAATTTATATTTTTACATAATTGATGGCGCACCTACCTATATACACATAATAATTCACATTACGTGTGTGTAATCTTGTTCACTAATTTGAAATAAAATGTTATTTAATTAATTTCTCGTTAATTGCCGGCCAAACAAAAGCATGTACTTAGATGGGTTTTTGATTGAGCTGACGAAGGATAAGAAAAGATTTAGGAATAAATTCGCTTTCTAGACAGACGACTTCCGCACATGAAAAGCGAGAAACGTGATTAAATCGGTTTCACTATTTACGCTGATCAAGAATATATATTTTATAGAAGAACTTCAGCCCATAACTTTCGCGACAGATTACAATTGAAAATGATATTCTTGGGTTTTCTTCGCGCACTACGTCTTCCTTAGACGCTTCCTTTTAGCAATCTGGCTGCGTCAATTTGGCCCTAGTCAAAATTGTACGACGACACTTTTTAAAAATGTTTATTTGCACGTTTTATTAACCCGTAGACAGACGCGGGCGAGCTAAACAGAAATTGAAACACAAGTGTATTTTTGGACGACTTCATCTGTCTAAAGCGAATAATGTCAAAATTATTTCATTAGAAAGTATACGATACGATATTAACATATCGATCAATAATTCCCGGGACTAACACATAAATTTCGTCTTTAGCAAAAAATTCCATATCACTTTTAGAAAGCGTGAATTCTTAAACAAAATCTGTCAAAATTCCACATCAATTCGATCATATCTTCACACATCGCGGTGATCTAAAAGAATTACTTTTCTACTACTATTTTCAATAAAATGCAAAACTCTAAATTTTGTCTATTATCAAATATTGGAGTTTGGTGAAAAAAGTCAGCATTGGCTTGAAAAACTTTATTGGACTACACTTTTTCCTCTGTCGCCTTTTTACTAATTTTAAACGCGGTAATCCGTATACCGATTATGTTGAATGCAAGGGACGCCCAAAAAAAGAAGTGGTTGCACTAGGAAACGTTGAAAAAAAAAAATTGGAAAGAAAAAATGCATCTCTTACTTAGTCCTCAAATTTATTGATCGTGGCAACAACTAAGCATGAAAGTTCACCCACTCATTTGTTAAATCCTTACTAAAAAGGAAGTCAAAAGACGTTATTTCGACTAGAATTCACAAACAAATTTTCTACAAAAATATTTATTTTTATTTTAATTTTTATTTTTATATATTTATATATTAATTATGGTTTGGCCATAATTGCTCCAGAAAAGAAGGACGACATACGAGCTAAACAAAATAATATGCGCTAAATAGCCTATAAGTCTTCTGAATCAGCCGATAAGTATTCCGATGTAGGGAAGAAAATATTCGTTTCTCGTCAGGTTACTGGAATGATCTGCAAAGTGGTCTTCATGTGAAAATAATGCTAGGTTTTTAAGACGAATTCTTAGCATTTCGAGTCTCACAATCAATCAATATATCAGACCAGAAAGCGTTTCGTATTTAATAAAAAGATTATACTTTCCCACGTCTCACTTTGTGGACGAAAACTACTTAATCTAAAAAAAAGTTTGACAAACTGCACTGATTGTAAAGCAATTGTGTGACCTTGGTGGGATTCAGTTATTTCTTGCCACGACGAGAGTATTTACTTTGCCTTTGTGCAAACGCTTCGTTTTATTATCCCTAAGAGCTAAAATGTATTCATTCCTCCTCTAATACGTTACCACCACAATTTCTACTATGCACGAATTATTTTAGCTTCAATTAAATTTCATTTTATCGGAGCAATTTTGTTATTGGCAAAGATGTAAACAAACGTTTTCGTGAAATCGTGTTTGTTTTACAAAACTTAAGCCACGTGTGAAGTTTCTATCACGCAAATGACTGCTTCTTAGACGTCGGTCGAAGAGAATGAAATTCGAACATATGTAATGTAGATGAATTGTCTCGATATTGGCATACGTGACCAAAACGAAAACAATAATGGCGCTATGTAGCAGTGGTAAATAACGTTAGGCTATAGTTTTTAGTCTAGAATGAAAAATAGGTGGAGAGTTTTGCAAAAAATAAAAAAAAAAAAAAAAATAAAAGCAAAGAGAGAGAGTGAGAAATTCTATTGGAAATGAAATGCGCGCTTTCGAAGAAAATATAATTAATACTTTGCAATTTATTAAAATTTCCAATTATGCAAAATAATCAACATTTAATTCTTGGACAATCCCTTTACACTTGAAAACATTATTATAGCTATTTAGATATATATGTATTTTACGCGTTTGAATGCAAAATAATCCTTACTTTTAATTCTACAAATGCAAAATACAAAGGAAAATATTTGCAATATTTGCAAAGTGTTTTAAAAACTTCTTTGGTATCTTTGGTAGTTAGTTAATTATCAGAAGATTGAAAGAGGGGAAAAGTGCTAAATATGTCTGCGTAAATCATAAGCTTACATAAAATACACACATTTAATTTAATTTTTCCTGTGAAGAATTCGTGCCGTACCCTATTGTATCAAATCTCATCACAACATGGTTATTTTGTTATTTTTGGATAGTATCGGATAATATTAAAGCTAATTATTTTCTGATTATTCGAAAAGCGAAGAAATATTTTAACCCTACTCGAAGGGTTACTCAATGAAATGAGCGTTAAAGATTTTTATGCAAACATTGCAAATTATGTTAACTGCATGCACTTACTCATATGCAAGTGTATTCCGCTTTGCTCATAGATGCTACACTCATAATCTTAAAGCTATTAAGGAGAAATGTCTACGCCACTACAAAACTTTGATCATTATTTACAGTTATGCACAATTGCAGTTGCGTAACATTCTCTGAACGCATTTTTTTTTTTTTTTTTTTCACAATTCGACGATTAAGAAAAAGAAGATCTAAAGCGCAATACGCAAAAGATTGGTAGAAATATTTATTTCATATATTTCTTAAACTATTATTTAACACCCGGTCAATATTGTGTAACATAGAAGAAGAAAAAAATATTTCGAAAATACTTTGGACTCTCAATTCTTAGTAGAAATATTCTTCCAAACAACCAGGTTGTCAGGTTGTACCGAAGCGAAGACTTACCCCACATGCCAAAGACAGTCTGAACGGTGAGCAAAGTTAACCAAATCAGTATATAACGGTTCATGGTTTCTTCCATATTATTTTAACTTTTTTATAATTGATTTTAATTCTTTTTTTTTTTTTTTTATTATTTATATTTATATTTATAATGAAAAATAATTTAGGAAAATATTTAAATTATATCGATAAGTAATGAAACGCACGTTCACACGCTTTTATTGCAGCAACACGCACTTAAGAGAATTCATTAAACGAAACACACACATGCTGTACAAAATTTTATTGACTTTCCATATACATAGGCATGTACGTGCAAGCGTACACCAATTAATTCCGTCCAGACAATGATTTTTTTATTTATTTATTATCAATTGAATTAAGATCTTCAAACGAGTAGATAACTAGTAAATATTGTAGTAGAAAATTTTGACACGGAACCATTTATTAAATGTTGACAGTTTTCTTCTATATATTTACGTATATTATTCCGCGCATTCCGCACAAACTCTCGCGATAGCAAAAGCTGCAAAATAAATCAAAAAAAATTTTGCTCTACCCTCGTTTAGCCTATGCTTTGATGATTCTTTTCTCTCATTCGCTTTGTCTCATATTCTTTTTATTTCGCTCATTTCATTTTATTTAAAATAAAACACGTCTGTAATTATAACAGCTGTACCATCTGAAAACACCTGATTCTTAAACACATGTTTAAACAAATGAAATGCTACTGTTTTTGTTATTTTTCAATAAGCGCGCGATTCAAAGCGTTTTAAAGCGAAAGCTACGTTTTTTTTATTATATATTTTATATTTCGGAATTTGGGAAAAGACTAAAAATTAAGATTTTTTATTTTTTTCTTTTTTTAAATTTTTATAATCTTTTTGTTGCGTTTAAAGAAAATTTAAATAAGTGAAATATAAGATAATAAAAAAAATCTATTGCAAAAATGTCGGTTTTCAAAATCTCTGCAAAAAAATTGCAAAATTGGTCAAATTTATTAAATGTTTCAAAATATAAGAAAAGTTATTACATTTGCAATATTTTTTACCAAAATGCATAAAAAATGCCGGTTTTAATCCTTTATTTGGTCACAGATGCAGTTCTAACACTTTATTTAGGCACATCTGAAAACCATCGCCCATCAGAACAAGAAGTGAAACAAATGGTACAAATGAATGTGTGCAAAATGGACGGAATGATGGATGAGATGGATGACAAAATCCCCTTAACATCAACCAACTTGGAATATATTAAGTATATTAATTTAGATAATCAAAATAAATTTCCACAAAATGAAAATAAATTTCCGTAAAATATAAGCAATTTTCCGCAAAATCGAAATATAAATCCAAGTAATGAAAATAATGAGAATGTAATTGTAAGTAATGAAGGTGTAACTGCAAGTAATGAAGATTAATTTCCGAAAAATGAAATTGTAATTTTAAGAAACGAAAATGAAAAACTTAAAGAAACTGAACAACTTAAAAAAGAAAATGAAGTTTTAAAACAAAAATTATTAGAGTATTATTACACGTAAGAAGATCGCTCAGCCAGCAATCATGTTAAGCTCTTTTCAAAAGTCACTAGCATAGAGAAAACTAAAAGTAACTACTTTTAGGCAACAAATATTAAGACGCAACGAGGAGCGAAATTCCAAATACCAACAGGGCCGACTTGAAGTGAAGGAATATTTTGGTTGTAGTATGGAGAATATGGAAAAGCACGGCTTGAACATGAAAACCAGAAGACCACTAAATTGACCCAACAACAATAACGTATCCTTAATGAGGGCTACAAGGAACGTATGTGGCGTGTAGTGGCAGTGCAGTTATCATTTAATCACCAGTTTTAATAGAAAAATTGCAAAACTTTCAATAATAATTATTTTCTCTGCATCCCTAACGAATGAGGATATTATGTATTTGATTTAAATATAATAGAAAATGATTTTATTATAATATTAATTAAAAGTTTAGTTATATTATTAATTATATTATATAACTATTTTATTTTAATTTCATTTTATTTAATAGATGAGGCAACTTTTGTTTTAAAAAAATTATTCTTTAAGACTTTAAAACAGTTAGGCTTAATAAGATGGGTAAGATGAATAATTGGTGAAATGGTAAAATTAATAATTCCAAAAATTAAAAAGAATAACAGAACGAATTTGTGTAAGAGTTGATTGATTAATTTTTTCTAGTTCTATAATAGTATTATTCCTTTATACGTAAAAAACTTTATTAGTTTGTATTATTGGAGGTCTGATTAGTTTTATTATTTCTAATGTAACTTTATTTTTCTTTTTAATAAATATATATCTATATTTTTATATAAGAAATTTCCGTATTTTTAGTGTTTATTGATTTATATATATATATATATATATTTTATTATATATGTTTATTTTATTTATAAACTCGATTTAGTTTAGTTTAGTTTTAGATAACTTTTTACCATTAAATAAATGCGTGGAATTATCAAAACAATAATTTGTTTATTAAAAAAAACAGTAATTAAAAATATGAGAAAACAAATTTTAATCTCAGCAAAGTCAAAAAACGCCTTTCAGAAAAAACGTACAGAAAAGCAGCTTTTATTCTCAGACTTAGAACTATACGCCTTTTTTTAAAACTAATAGTTCGGATTTAAAAAATATCAAAGTAATCAAAAATACAAAAACGTATGTATGTGTGTTGTATACATGTAGTTTTTATATTATTTAAAATTTTATTTTTTTGAGAATAAAATTTGAGGCATGCTTTCGTTAATGTAATCCTCTTTTCTTCTTCTTTTTTGTTGTTGCAAAATTTATTTTTGTTCTGTTGGCATAAAAGTCTTTTTATTATTATAAAATTTTCAATCTGGCAGCTCTGTGTGGAAACAACGCGGTTTTTTCTCCTGTGCTCTAAAATAATTTTTTTATGAAATTAAAATATCAAAAAACTTTAACTTAATTGCAACTTAAAGTGTACTTTGCTGCGTAAATAAGCACAAACATAGTTTGCTGCCAACTTCTTGTCCTATATGTGTGAAACGGGCTTTCCTGTTGATTCAACTTTTTATTTGTTCTTCCCGCTGCATCATCTTTGTTCAATCTAAATTATAACGGAGCGGATCTCAATACTGAACCGACTCTAGACCGCTGATTGAAGCAAGTGCTAACTGAGAGTCTTTCGGCTCCGTGATAATATTATTTCGATACAGAAAGCATCCGCAGTGCGGCAAATCTTCAATCTTTGCCTGTTTTTCCTTCTTCTAACAATGAAGAATTTCCTTCTTAAGAGTCACGTAAGTTGGTTTCCTTTTCTTTGAGTTAAAGCAAGCGCAACACACAATGGTGTTCCCCACCTCGGAACACAGACAAAAAAGTTTTACGCTAAGCTAGATGAAGTCAACGATTTTGAAAAAAAGCGAAAACGTAAGTTAGCTTCGCCTGATATGCCAGTGGAAAAGCTCAAGCTAAACATCACTTTAGAGGCCAATGTATCAAGCAGCACCGTTCTGGCCGCTATCAATAATAATCAACCTGAGATGACTGATCTAAAGTCCTCCTCTCCTCCTGATTCGACAACCGTGATCTAAATTCCAAACATGTATCTGCGTGATCCTAATGTGTCTGATGACAACAGTACTTTTATTGAAACATGCCTCCTCCGATCTAGCTTTTCACAATTTTTACAAATATGTTAAGAATTTTAATTTAATTGGTCTAAAACTCATGAAAACGATTAGCAATGGTAAGGTCAAACTGCTTTTTGATTCGATATCCACTGCAAACAATTTTATTCTGAACAACGACTTTGCACACAAGAACTTGAAAGCCTACATTCCCAGGTCCTTCACTGAAAGATTTGGCATGTGCAATTAGAAAATTTATTTATAAAGAGAAAATAAGATGTAACTTGACAAATTTTTGACAATTTGTAATAAAAAATTGTAAGCAAAACGAAAAAGTCTAGAGATATTGGATTTATATTCATGTAAGCAATTGTTAAAAAGTAATGTCTTTCTCTCTATTCCTTTCACTCTTTTTCAAGACACACAACAAATCTCCTCTCACAATAATAGTGTCAACAATATCTGAATAAATGATGCCAAGTAAGAATATTTAAAAAGTCTCTAAAAGCAAAGTTGGCACATCAAATATGATCATTCTCAGAGAATTCGGAAAATGAAAAAGGAAATACCCAAACATTTTGTCGTGTTTTCAATTTCAACGTTGTCCTGTGGATCATATTTTTTTGTGCTCCACACAGCAAACAGTGTTGTATGTAGAAAGTAATATGGGTACCTTATTGGAGCACTGCGTGGTATTTATATTCATTTATTCATTTACACAGCTAAAAAAATTAACAGCCGAATTCAATTGATTCTTAAAAGTAATATTAATTATACTAATTATTATTAAAAACTAATGCAAAGTATATAAAGAGACATAAAGAAAAAACGAATAAAGAAGAATAAAATTCATGTGTAGAAAGATAAGAGAGAAAAAAAATCATGTACACGTTTAGCACAGATGCACACGCACAGCCGATACAGATACAGATCCGAGTTGCAAATGGACCCCTAAGCCATTGCTAACATGCAGCAGCTTGGTAACAGATAACAGTAAATAACACCATTTAATTTTCGCACCATAGTAAGATGTTAACATTGCAAGTTAGTTCAAATACGACGTAGACAAATCGCGTGTGTTTTGATAGAATTTAAAAAGTCCGATGTTAAGATTAAGCTATATGAAGATAAAGTGTCTAGAGAAGCGATTCGGCACATCACAGACTATGTTACCAAGTAATATGGTCGAATCGATAGTACCATTTATTAACTTAATTAAAAAGGAAACTCCAGGAATAAACCGACGTTTCTCAAGTGACGGTAAAGCTAACAGAAGCAATCTTTTTCATAAGAGGACAGAGAGGCAAACGAGTCCCAACCTAAATTGCCATAGAGCAATTAGCAAAAATTGCTTTTGAACGGATTGTGTTGAACCTATATAACACCTATTGGAGGCAGACAACGTAACAGAGACAAATTCAAGTATTAGTCTGTCTAAGCTTCTGTATAGTCTTTTCGTGATGTAAGGATCATTAAGCTCTATGGATGATCGTTTAATGAGGTCTAACGCCGATCCGGTTTTACGTCAAGAAAGCTTAATGCGCAAATTAAAACATAATATTTGCTCGAATGGAACCCAGAAATCGTCGAATGAATGCACGTTTTCCAACTTTTGTGAATTGATGAAGTACTCAGTATTGAATGAATTCCTCCTTCAAAAAAAAGCTTCTTACATTTTTTTAGACTTAATTTGGTAAAAAAATTTAATGACTTAATTATTTAAGCCAATTGAAGTTGATACGAATGCGATTCCAAAGAGAAGAAAGAAGATAACATCATTTACATCATCAGCGTACATGAAGATTTGGTTGAATTTAATCACCAAGTGCGAATCGTTGATTTATAGACTAAATAAAAGGAGTCTTAAACGGATGCCTTGCTTAAATAGCAAGAAAAATCACACGCGACAAATTATTTGAATTTGCCGAGATATAGCTTTTTATCTTATCAGCTACAAACAAATGGACATGAAGTACATACACCATGGGCTAAAGGCCAAAGGCTTGAAATAAGTTTCTAATTTCTTTCCCGTTTGTTTTTTTTAAGAAAGTTCTTACTTTATAAGGAAAGCATTTCAGGTTTTTTTTTCGAAGAGATTAATAACATACAATAAAAAGCGGGTTACAATGACCATAATATAATATAAAAGAAAGCTCGTGGTTCAAGATGGATGAGGTTGCATAAAAGGTGGCAAAAATCAGAGTAAGGATATTTTGTCTTTCATGAAATTGGGAGCGGTTCTTGCATTACAGACTGTTCCAATTTGATCAAATGATTGAATGCGCTCTTTATTTTTGTTATATGGCCAATCATTTAGGGGAGAAAAGAGAAAAAGATAAGGAAGCGGTCTCACTCTTGTGGTAGTGGGCACAATCGATAAATATTGTGCCTGCATCGACTGAGCATTCACTATAACTGCAACCCAAATAAACTTGGTAGTCGCGATTCTTAACAACTCAGCTACTCATGCGGATAACCGTTAACAATTGTAACGTAAATTGTTGATTCACGAACCTAACGCATGTTTTCCGGCCTGGCTCGTCGGATGGGTTGGGTAAATAATTAAATTAGGTTCGTGATAGTTTATTTGTTTCGCTACACCTGTCTCATTATTTTAGAATAACAGGCTTACTGTACATTTTGAATTTGGAATACTTTACGGAGGAACAAAAAAAAATGTATAATTGTGTCCTATTCATTCTGCCTATCCTTCACCCCTCAGTCACACCCCCCCAGGAAGTCTCACCAGTTGTCAGGCATTCCAATAATAATACATATTTATTGTATTTTTAAAAGAAAATTAGGTAAAATAACAAAAGAAATCGTATTTAGCTAAGCAAAAAAAAATGTAAATTCACAAATTTGTTTTTTTTATTTTTAAAATCTAAAAAAAAACCATGACATTTGTTTTTAAGGATCAATTATAAGCTAGCTTACCAAATTCACCAACGTCGATGCGCATCGCCGCTGCTAAATGATTTTTCTTTATCAACAGATTAACAATTTAAAATTTTAAGTTGAAAACAAGGGAAAAAAGGAAAAAAAAAGAATAATGCAAAAAATAATTTAATAAATAAAAAAAAAAAAATGAAACACGAAACCGCCTGGACCCGCTGGACCGAGTTGGAATTTTCTGTATATTTTTCCGCTTTTGATTTATAATGTGCACCAGTTTAGCATTATTGAAGTCGAAGCTCGCAAAATTTTTCTTCAGTCATCACAAAAATACCCAAATAGATTTCTTGGAATTTTCTGGGTATTTTTCTGCTTTTGATTTATAATGTGCACCAGTTTAGCATTATTAGAGTTGAAACTCGCAAAATGTTTCTTCAGTCATCACTAAAATAGCCAAATAGATTTCCAACTTTTGGTAGTTTTTTTTTTTTTTATTTTTTTCAGCAAGAAGTTTCTGATAATTTTCCCCTTTTTTTTTTTTTATTTGAGAAAAAAAGAATCAATCCATTAATAGATCTCTTTATAAATGTTCGAAGAAACCAAATATCAAAAATCTCCAAAAAAAAACAAATAAACTGATATGCACGTTCGGAAAACACATTTCTTCAACTCCCCCAAAAAAACCTTTTCTTCCTCTTTTATACCTTTTTTTTTCTTTTTTTCATTTTTTTTTTTTTTTTTGACAAATAAAAAAAAAATATATATATATATATTTTTTTTTAAATATCCTACAGTGTCTATTACACAATCCATTTGATTAAAGCGCACAATTGAGGTAAAAATGTCCAATATTGAAGAAGGACGCTATCTTCGATCACGACAACACCCGGTCGAACATATTTTCAATAATTCGATGGTTGCAAAAAAGAAATACATTCACTGTTAACTCGATTTTTAAATGCTTCAAATTAACTCTCGCTCACGCCTAGAAATGTACACCGAATGTTAATGGAGTATATTATTGCACATATTTCTTAACGTATTTGCCATACCATCAAATAAACAATACCATGGCCTTAATTGGTGCAATTTTGATTTTTTGCTGATGAACTTTTTGACTTTTGTGAACAGAAAAATGTTTGATTTTAGCTTCAACTTTGGGTACGAGCTCTATTGAAAAGACGTTGGATCAAATCATTTTAAAAAAGTCCTTAAATGAGAAGAATGTAACACATTTAATATTCACGCAATGGGATAATATTTTAGATTCCGTCGTCGTCTTAATTTTTCAAATTTATTTCTAATCTCCTCTTATTTTGTAAGTCAGCAAATCTATGAAAGTTGATTTACTGCGTAAAAACAACCCTGTTAAAAAAAAAAAAAAACCACTTGTCTTGTAAAGCTTTTTGTGTGTGGTTGTGTTATAAAATTTGTATCCTCTGCGTTTGTTGCTGTAACTCTGGTACCCTATGTGATGGTTGTTGCAAATTCCAATTTTTGTTTACGTTTATCATGCACGTGCTATTGTTTACATTTCAAATAGTGTTTTTTTTTCAATAGTTTTTTTTCTTTATATAGTACCATACTGTAATTACTTTGATTTGTTGTTGGGCAAAAGTCTCGAAATAATGAACTTATTGCAGATTTTTAATTTTTTTAACAAATCATATGGTTTTTTTTTTTCTATCTAAGGAAACCAGCAAAAAAGGAAAAGGAAGGAAGAAGTAGAAACGCGCATAATTTATCTTTAATGCAATGCTAAAGAAAGTCTTCAAAATCTGCGAAGAATTTGGCATATAAAGCTTACACTCTTCAGGGTCTCACATGTTTCAGATAAAAAACTTTATTTTTTTTTTTTAATTTTATTTGATTATGTACATGTCCGCCGTATCTAATGAACGCCAAATGAAGTTTTTATTGAACGTATATTTCTTTAATATTCAAAGAGGCACACAAGATAGTTCAATGTAGTTGCTACGTAATTGGCTGATGGTCATCACTTGTGAATGAAAAAATTCTATAAATATTCCCCTCTCTGCAGGCAAATCACGAATGACTGTGTTAGTCTACAAATAACTGTTTATTTTGCCATTCATGCAAGCAGAGAAGCTTTGAGTACGTGCGGATCTCTTGAACTCTGCCAAAGGACTATACTTCACAAGATCATTTCTGTACTTAGTTTTCGGCCTGGGTTGTCGAAAAGAGATTAATGGGAGTAGAAGTGTTCGTGCGTGTTTTTGAGGAGTACAGGAGAATGTAACAAGGCAATACTAGGCTATAAATATTTCTAATAAGAAAAAACTCAAAGTATTCTCTTAAATATTTTATATATCTTTTCTGTTATTTATTTATTATTTTTTCTTTTTTCTTTCTTAATAAAACATTTCAAATACACGAGACTGATTTGAAAAACATTTTTTCTCTAAAATGATGACACGATGAACTACGTCATTGCAAGTTCAGTAATAAACGAAATTGGTTAAAAATAAACAGAAAAAAAGCAGAAATAAAAGAATATATAATAAAGACTTTTCATTAAACAAATTAATTACATTTAAATTTCCATACTGTACAGGTTATTTAGTAATTATCTTTAATTTTTCGGCTGAAACCGAACTTTCCATATTTTGCATTAAGAAAGGCTTAATAAACAATCGCTTTTTCTTGAGGTAAATATAAAACACAAAATATTTTCAGTGATACATCAATAATAATAAAAATAAATTATAAAAGTAGTAAAAAAAAAACTTTGGACTTGGAGTAGAATAGAAAAAGTAAATGTTAATTAATATGTATGCACATGTATGTGTATATAAAAAGTTTTTTTGTTCGGCATGTCTGTGATTTAAAATACAAATGGACACATGTTCATATCTTTTAACTATATAATCGTTTCGAAGTTTTAGTTATCTTATTAATTACCCGATAATACTAATAATAATTATAAAAAATGAACTAAAGTATATAACTGCCGTATTCCTAATATTTAAACAAGAATATTAATTTAAAACAAATAAAAGATAACAAAAAGCTTTAACAAAATATAATTGATTTCCTGCGAAATTAACATTATCACCAGTTTTTTTATGACTTTACATATATATGTACGCGATTTACTTAGAATACTAAATTTTTGTTATTTAAAAAACAATAACAAGGTTATTCTCATTTCTACTATAATCTTGACCTAAGCATGTGTTAAAGTATTGTACATATGTATTTTATTGAAGACTTAAGACGGGCTTCTTGGTAATCCATGGATATTGTGATAATTTCAAGGTGCAAAGTTAAATCGTGATACCGTTTTATGACAAATCCATCGTATCGCTTGTCTTACTCGCATTACGAGCCATTTGAAAATTTCACCAATCCAACATAGCTTTGATGCATAATGCCTGAGATGATCCGTGCACTGCAGTTAATTTAACCATGTATACATATATATATAACAAATTGAAAAGGAACATTTTTTAAATATATAAATAAGGAAAAAAAAAAAAAAAAAAATAGTTATAAAAAAGGATATAGTATTGTCCACGGTTGATGACCACCGTTAATGTATGTGACATAGGTAAAACCATCTCTTTGTCCTTTACCTCTAATGTGATAGTAATACGGCAGGAAAGAGTGAAGAGTAAATCTAAAATATATATAAAATTTATTTTATTTCAAAATCGTTCTTCCTAAATGAGAAATAAGTAGCACTATGCAATATCAGATTTTGTAGCACTAAAACGTAAAAACCTATATTCATTGTACAATCGATGCATAACGGCATAAACAATTTTTATGAATTATATGCATGTATGTCGATAGGGATGATGATTTTAATTCGTGAACAAGTTTCAAGCAACCATAATAAATATCCAAATACAGTTAGTTATACTCATCAACAAGCCTCCCGTCTTTCTTATTATACAGCGAATATGTTTAAATTCGATTTTCGAGCATGAGGAGGATCATGTATAAGCCTTTTATTTTAATCGTGAATGATATTGAATATTGTAATGGTGAAAGTCAATTTATAATTTCGAGCTAATCAGGAGTTTATACACCTATACGTATGAATATATATATATGTTAATTCGTCCATTCATTCATTTAATTGGCACAAGTGTCAATAAATAGATATAAGCGAATGATTGTAAACTAACCTTCGTTTTTCATAAAATAGTATGGCAGGTTCATTTGTTGTCAACACATGGAGGAATATTGCTTTAACCGATTGCCTTTCAGCTGTCGTCAAATGATTAATCAACGAATCTAACAGCAGCGATCCAATACCGTTACGTCGGTGTTTTCGATGAACGCCAAGCGAAAGAATATAACCTATATCAGCAGTCTTCCCCAAGCCGTCGGGTAATATACCCCTGTCCTAAAGAAAGAAATGAAACGAAATAATAAAAATATTGAAATATTGAACTGTAATTAAATACTTCTTTATTTAGGCTTCTATACGGTTTTATTTCTGCTACTATTAAACCAATTATAGCCAAATTATACACAGCCGCCAATGAAAAGAATCTCGAGCTGGAAGTTATATCTTCATACCACGATAAAGGGTAATCTATAGGAAACCAATCTTGGCATAGCGTTCGTACCTGTTAATAAATGAATGATTAATCGAATGTATATGTAGGTATATAAAAGTAAAAAAAAAAAAAATAAAATAACGTGCTATATATCGCAATATATAAAACTTAAATAAAAGGAATATGTAATATGTAATGAGAGATAAAAGCAAAATAAACATACACATACTTCTGATAAATCGTCGGGAACCAAAAATCTTAATTGAACATCATTAATCGAACAGAGGGGAACATGATCATTACTGTTGCGACTAATATCGTTCGTCTCAATTTCAGAATTGCCATGCTGTTTGCTATTGTAACTGAAAGTGAAAATAAACTATTCTTATATGAAAAATTTTTAAAATTGAATTTTTCTTTGTTTAATTTTGTTTAATATGCGATTATATTTCAATATTGAAATTTGATTCCTAAATACGATTTATTACACTGAAACTGTTAATATTTTCAGATTTCAGTTACACACACACATATATATATATATATATCTATATACATATATCTATATATATATATATATATATATATATATATATATATATATATATATATATAATCAACGTATATGCATATGCAAGAAATCCACTTACAAGCTAAATTGTGCCATATCTTTTAGTGAGTTAAGCTCACTAAGTGCGGCTATACAAAGCTATCTCGCACAGACTTCTTTCAATTCTTCGAGAACTTATTGAACTCTGATAGCATTTGCATATTCGCGAAGCCTTTGAAATTACATTCCAGGCGATTTGTTTGCAATAATTAAATCGCTATATTTAAAATTATTATTCATTGGTCGACCGATAGCCTTAATATGTACAACTCGTTGTTACTGGTGTATCCATAAAATAAGTGATTTTGCGCTCCGATTATTGGCGAACACTTTCCCCCTTAATGCCTTCTATTGTTATTGCTTCACGGTTAATGTACTTCCTGTGTGTGTGTACGTTGTGTGATCATTTCAATTATGATTACAGCCCCAAATCATAACAAAGACAGAGCACTTTACTTTCTCAATTCACCGTCTTCAAGAGAACATAAATCCACTTGCTCGGTTGACTTTTTAATTCTTTTCAGTTTACCAAGTGCTGGCATTTATATATAATTGAATTTAATTAACTCCTCAATTACTGCTTGAATTCATAACGACGAAAACTGGGAAACTGAAAATTTTGATTTGCCTTAGTCCACAAATAAAAAAAAAAAAGAATACAAAAATTGGAATTCTTTTGACATAACCAACAGCAGTCATTTCCAAACTGTACGCTATATATTACCAACTGTAGAAAAAATAGATATGTAGCAAAAGCAGAGTTGCCGAACGCTTTTTTTTTCCTTTTGTTTGATTTTAAGGTAGATTTATATTTTCATTAAGATTTTCCAAAAAATAAATTTATAAAACCAAATAAAACATGTTACCCTAAAATTGAATATGTACAGTGACATATTGAGAGGAAGAGTGGATGGAAACTTTTATTACAAAGAAGAAAAAAGTGTATGTTTTATTGGTCTAAAGGGCGTGTAACGAAAAACGTTCTATCTATTTTTCTTTTCTCTTCTTTTCTTGAAGGTTTGATTGTCTGATCAATGTGACACTCCCAAAATTCTTAAAACATTGGGTTTAATAAATCAATATTTCATGTATTTTGAGTTGAAATTTATATATGATTTATTTCCATGAGTTAAGATAAACTTTTGTTTGAACGCCAAAAAATATAAATAACCTTCAAATGTTCTTGAAACGTGGAAAAGGAAAAAGGTACTACTGGGACATAACCTTAAAATAAGCAAATGAAAATTGCTATTGAACCCACCTATTGAACCCTACCTTACCTTACCAAGCTTAAATTCCCGGTAATCGATATTAAAATTTTTATGAAGAATAGAAATACGAACTAATAAACTTTGCATAAAAAATGCTTAAGGTGAATATTTATATCTTCGTAGTAAAGTTGGTGAATGGTGTCGTTCGTTCACTCGCCAGTTTTATTAAATGCGATTGATTTTAATCTTTTTATCCTCCCGACACAAGAAATTTTCTTTTTATAGAACTTAGCCAATGCGTGTTCAATTATGAACTTTTTAAGTCACTTACAATCCTCTGCAAAAAAAAATATAAATGAGATCTAGAAATTAATTTCATTATCAGATACAACAATCAAGATCTTTTTTAATACCCATGTATTGCCGGCATCATACTTAAACTAAAATTTAAAACATTATTATTGAGTATTGGTGTCCGCCAACATCTTAAGTAATGTTCACGAAGTGCACTCTAAATTGATAAATATCGGTTGTTGAGTGTGTGATTGAGCTAGGCGAGTACACGTTTCGTAGTCTTAAGCTCTTTTCTCATTAACTGTAATTACATTACGCTTGTAAGCTTAAAAATTGTGTAATTTAGCTGAATCTACGCCGCAGTTGAATTCTGCATAAACAAATGGATAAAATCGTTAATGAACTCGGAGAATATCTATTAAAATTACTTTTCAACACAATTTTCAAATCTGCGTTATTTTTTTTTAATTCCTACAAATTTAAGAAAAAATCTTACTGGTTTTGTCATTCATTTTTATCATTCATCCTAATTTGAAGTTTCCAAAGTAGAAAAGTATTACAAAGCTATTTAAATACGATATAGAAAATTGAAAGTGATTGGTTCATGTTGCTTCTAAGTATTTCTAAAAATATTGACCATTGATATGTTCATATATTTGCTGTACAATGTCGGCATTGCTGCTTCAAAGCTCTTCTTTGCGATCCTTTGGAATGGATTGCTGACTATTGTTGTACGGTTTACTTTTGAATCGAAAAATTCAACCAATTGCGTGATATTTTATGGCTACTTCACGGAAATCTTGTCTCAGTACAATTCGCGCTGAATCGTTAAAATTTAAACCAATCATTAGGTATATAAAAATAATAATAAAATCCAAACTTCAACATAAGAGAGTAAAAATCCAATGAGCACAAAGGCACTAAATAAAGTGCATATCTCTTGCATTAAACAATAATTCCGTATATCCAATACATAAACTAATTCTGTAAAAAAAATAAATAAAAAATAACGGTTTACCACTAACACTCTACAGTTAAAAGTTAGTAGAGTGCCTACATAGTCAGCAGTAAGCAGTAAATTGCACCCCAGCCATAGAAAATAGATTCGAGATAATATTAAAATATTCAGCAGTAAGTCGCCTAGTGGTAGCATATCTTATTTCTCCTATTCTAACAATTAAATATATTCGGGAAATAAAGCCTCCAGTAACATAAGCGAATAACATTTTATCGATTATACAAAAATTGGTAAGGTACCTAAATAGCTTAACTTGGAAGTCGTTAATAGAATGAGAAAAAATGAATAGGTCAAGTGGTAAACAGTTCCAGCAACGCCCTACACAGACTAAAAAAGATAGGTAGGTATGATCAAAGATATAGAAACCTGTGGATTCCTAGCAGAGTTCATAGAAACAAATTCAGAGAATGCATTAAGAGGCACCCCATATTTAACTACCGGAACCCCATATTTAACTACCGGAAAAAATACACAAGACTACGCCATAACGAGAATGCTTCAAATGTACATCCCAAGAATTGCTTAACATACTCACACACACATTCTCCCTACCACGTAAACCATACACATAGCGTACCATAGAATTCACAACTCGACTAAACTTTAAAAAGTTACCAGCGGTAGTACCGGCAACCACTTCCAGCCCATACAGGAGATGGGGCATCAATAGAGCATGAGCAAGACGGCATTTAATACACTGCGGTAAATAGGAACTATTGGAATAAATATATATTTGCTTTGTTTATTTATTTATTTTTCTTGCTCGTCTTTGCATTTATAAATTTGTTATACGTAAACCGTTATAAGCGTAACGAACATGATACCCCCCCAACTCGATAAATGAAGTACCATCAACCCAAAATGAGTTCGTATCCTTTTGGGCTTTCGTATCGTACGATAGCTCGATAGTGAGGACCGTAAACTGTCCCGTTAATTCATCTCATGCAGTAATTGTTTCCTTTCATCCACAATGCGAGAGTCTTGCTTAAATAACGTATCACTTATAACCCCGCAGCACAATTAATACAATATTAGGTCGTGTAAGCAAACGTACCGTACAATTATCTAACGGTATCGCATTCATTAGTTAATGGCTGCGGGAAATATATTTTTTGTATTGATTATAGACTCTAAGATCTTGAATACTTTAAATCTTTATTTACATTTTATTATATAATAAATGAAAAAAAAACCGGATATGTAAAAAAATAAATTCGAATTTTTTCTTTTTTTTTTTCTGTAATAAAATTAAATAATTTTTACATCCGTATTTTGATTATAAGAATTTTCAAGATTTAGAGCTTTGCGCTTGAGTTCTTGACTGTGATGCCAAAATTGCGCCAATCGATTGTCATTATTAGAGCAAAAGTCACGAAAATCTCTAAGCATTTTCAATTGAAACAATTCTCCATCCGGTGAATTGTTTATGGTCAGCGATTTCCATTTCTTATTAGGTATCATGTGATTCCATGCCCAAAGAAAACCCACCTAAAAGCCCGCATAATGGACATTTATTTAATTGACTTTATGAACTTGAAATGTTTTAAAGAATTTTTGCAAACCTTTTTAGGAACATTAGTATTATTAGTATGACCGTAAACGCAACGAGTAACGTTGGCCTCTTGGCGACTTGGTGAGCCGAATTGATATTTTGTATTTTTGGAACAACTGCATGCAGAAAAGGGTACAGCAAACAAATGATTTCCATAAATCAACATAATTGCGTAATGTAAAGAACATACCGTATAAGCGCAAACATATTTCCCGAGCAGTGAACATATTGATATTCCTTTGGTACCTAAAACGGTTAATTATAATGATTACGATAATAAATGGACTGTAAAATATAAAATTTAATTCGCTTCCTTACGTCTTTGTTTATATATTTCTTTTCGATAACACAAGGCAAAAAGCCGAAGCGTGTTAAAATCGCCTCCTGAAAGAGTAAGACACGATCGGCTCTAGTTTCCTCGGAAAATTCTATTGAAAAATGATTGATATATATATATATTTTTTTTTTATAAAATTCATTCACGATATATATTTATATATATATATATGTATATACATATACATAAACATATATATATATATGATTATAAGAAAAACCTTCAAATAAGTTGTCGTCATTGTTAAGGAAATTCATTGATAAAGGAATAAATATGGGTCCTCTTAGAGGATCCGATTTCTCTGTAAACGGCTCGGCCATGGGATCAGCTGGTATTGCCACCAGCTGATAATTACACTGATTTGCCTTACGGATCCAACCATTAATCTGTGTGCGTAAATACATAATTTTTCTCTTAAAAATCTTTAGGTTTTTCATATACGACATACCAAATCCCAAACGATAGGTCCCGATGATGTTACCCATTCTACAACAATTTCAAAAGCATAACCAGCCTGTATGACGGTATGATATTTTACATGTCCCCATTCCATACGCTCGCTCTTCTGATTCACATCAATTTCCAGATGAGAATGACGATAAACTTTTTCTATATCATATATAGACAAACGATATCATCCACTTTATTAAAGTTATTAAAAGCAAATCGATTTTACTTGCCATTTTTGCAATAATCTGTCCACAATTGAGGAGTCGGCACTTCCTTAAGAAAATTGGGTACATTTGATGTTGGAAAATCATCGAACCATAAATTATCACAACCTTGTACCTCAATTTCCATCCATTCATTCTCAAATGCAGTTAAATCATTTAGCGGACGTATATAATCCTTCGAGTTTTTATCCTGTTGCGCAATATAATACAAATAGAAACCGGGTATAACTGGTTTATTCCAGTCTCCCGAGGCATGACAAATCAGTTTTTCTCTATTAAGCAATCAATTTAATTATTTCTGTCATTTTTAGAAAATGTAAAATTTACTTTCTCATGGCTTCCAATATGGCTAAAGGATTACAACTATTATCGAGACGATTTTTAAGCCATAATAAAGCATCATACGAAACGAATGTGCATGAAGGAAGGCTCTGAGTTTGGGATATGAACCCTACACCACTAACAGGATGTTTCATAACCTCAAAAATTTCAATCACCGGCGCATTCGGTCGCAATTTAATTTCGGTCACTGCGCTGCAATCATTCACAATAATATATAAATAAGTACATCTTCGTTTGAGGCAATTGAAAAAAACAGCAGTTACGTACTCGTCATCAAAGTCGTCACGGTTACCTAAATCAGCGCTTAAAGCCATAGCAGCTGCATCGGCTGCCGGATGAATGCGACCACGATCGACTTTACTTAACGTTTGACGCGATATAAAACTAAATCAACATAATTTGTACGAATTTAATTAAATTTCGAATTTATAAACTTTAAAAGCTTTTCTAAATATTATTTTTAGATTTCGATCGATAAAGCCAGAAGAGAAAAAATTGAAAGACAAGCGAGCATGGAACTTTGGAATTTTTATGTCAACCACCTCCATGATCCGATATTTAGTCTAAGCAAATTTTTATGGCTCTTTAGGGCTTAAAGGCATCACTTTATTGATTTATTTATTTATTTATTTATTTATTTATATGCTTTTGTAACCGTAAGAACATTAAGAGCATTCATCAAAATCTCGATTAATTATATCGGTAAAGTGGTGGAGGACATAATAGTTTTCACAAATCTACATATGCGTACATATTTATATAATATATATATATATATATATATATATATATATATATCGTCATTAGTATACAAATACATAAAAGTAAAATAATATGTTACACTAAAATACATGCATCGAAATTATAGTGCATTTGTGCAATTACGAACCAATCAACCAACCTTTGCTGAGGTGCATTAGAAATATTTTGATGCTTATCTGAGTGTCTAGTTGCGACATGCTGAAAACCAAAAACCAAAATGATAGTAAATTAAAAGTTACAAAAATCAAAACGAAACAAATAAAAAATAAATATTCGAACAAAATTTCATAACGATATCTGCTGCAAGCGGAAATTTATAAGCGAGTATACTTTAAAATTTTCAGACTCTTTGAACGGTATTTATTTTCCCTTTTTTTGGCGCATGGATTACGCACTTTCGTCAGTTTTACATATACATAGCATGTGTCAAGTTTCAGTTTTCTATATTAATTTTTGGCATTTAAGGATTCAGATACGGCATCAATTTTAGTTAATTTCCTAGTACCCACTTTTGGCACTTGTTTTTTTTTTTAATATACGATCAGCAGCCCAGGGGATATTACCTACACGTGCAAGCACGAAAGGCTTATGGGCGGAGAAGATAGCAATAAGTACAAACCGTAAAATTAGCGATACGTGCTCTAAATTTAAATTATTTGAGAAAAATATATTCAAATTTTCCCTCTTTGTCTTTCCATACCCTATATCAGTTATGGTACAAGGGTATATTAAGTTTGTGCGAACGTATGCAACACCCAGTAGGATTTGAAATAGATCCAGCTTTTATTAATCTCACCTTGTCTGTCTGTCTGCCTATCTGTTTTTTCCTTGTTGTATTCAACGTGAAGGCCACAATTTTCGAGATATTTTCATACAATTTGATACACTTGCGTGTTTTGGCCCAAGGAACGACGAACGCGATTGAAATTATTTTGGAACGGAGCACATTTTCGACCGCTGCCCACGTATCATCTTATTTTGAAAAGTTGTTAGATGAATAAGTATTGGGTGCGTGTAGGGTATTTAGTGGTGCGCCGTAGTCTATTGTAGTGTTTCCAGTTTTCACTTATTTAAATTTCATTTGCTGAATTTGAGAATTTCTATGAGTTATCAAGCTTCGACGGAGCATAGCTCAACGAAGTTGTAGCTCAAGCAACTAAAGTCTGATTTAAAGTTGATCAATATTTGCATGTTATAGAATAATCCGTCACCCATAAAACACATTATTATTAACGAAATAATAAATAAATAATGCTTATTTTGGATCGCGTACAAAGTCTAAGTTAAGCCAGGCCCCGAGTTAAAACGATTTTGAGTTTTCAATAGGATCATAGATAATGTTACATGGAAATGGTTAAGAAATTGCATTATTTATATGTTAAGAAAGGAAGCATCGAAAGCTTTGTAAAACTTGCTATCGATCCCGAAACGTGAACGTGAATAGCAGCCCTTTGGAAGTCCTTCACATCAAGCTTGACCCTTTCGCCGCCATCTACGAACAGACTATAAAGCTTCATCAATTTTCTTAGTCAATATATAGGTAGTAAGCAGTTCACGTTCCATTCGTTTTGATCATGCGATATGAGTTAGAAAATTTGTTAGGAAGAGAAGTCAGTGTGCATCTATTCATCATATAGTCAGTGTCTGCGCCCTCGTATATCGGACCAACAAAACAATGCGCATTAATTTTATAGCAGCTTCAGTGAAAATTAATAAAATATTTAAATTTCAATAAAATTTACAATACAACAAACACAAACGATTGCTTAGTAAATGTCTATAGAAAAAAAATGCTTATATATACATATATGCGTACGAATATAATATTAACACAAACAATAAATAAATAAATAAATGAGAGCTAAACAACGATTTTAAACAAGTCGAGCCCGGCAACAGGTTAAAAAAACAAGAAGATGTAAGTGAATAAAAGTTTTAATAAAAACCTTGGACGTTTTTCAGGTAAACGATTGCTGCCCACACGTTCCCGAAATGGAGAATTTGTAAGGCCCTAAATATCACATTTGAAGAAAAACATAAGGAAAATTTTAATAAATTCTTATTTAACCTAAAAGATCAATAAAAAAAAGAAACAAAAAATTAAAAAAAAATTTTTTAATAGAAGAAAAGAAAAAAAAAAAAAAAAAAAAAGAAAGAATCAAGAGAACCAGACAAAGGACATAATTATGGTAATGTCGAAGGGACAAAACACAAAAAAATGAAAAAAATTTTTATATTTAGACAGATTGTTTGGAAAATGAAAAATTGTTATAAAAATCATATATTAACGTTTGTTTAAGAGTATATAGAGTTTGAATTAGAGAACCTGATTAGGTGGAGGTCTGGAGATTATGCTGGTACTGTGACGTCTTCTTGTTAGATGACTTTGTGCGATGGGACTGTCCTGTAAACGATACCAACTCAAAACATAAGGCAAAAAGCAACAATAAAACATATTAAGAAAAAAAAAAAAAAAAAAAACAATTTATTAACATTCAAACAAGCAATGCTCGGCTTAAAAGCCGATGCTTTGCACACTCACCACCCGATGAGCTTTCCTATAATCATCCTTAATCTCTGCATGCCCGCATCTTTTCCATTGATCTTGAAATTCTTTCAATCTTACAGATCACCGTTTTTTATAATTTCAAAATTTCTGCCTGATTAAAATCATAATATTAGAAACCTTTTAAAAGGGATCAAAGATTACCACCAAACTGAGTTAAAAACTTTTCATTATTTTGTCCTTTTCATGCCTCAACATATTAAAGTCCTCTTTTTGATCAGAAACTTTCATAAGAACTTACGGTCCGCGAATTATTTCGATAACCAAGCAATCAAGAAATAGCCTTAGAGAAGGCTAGAAGTAGAGAATATTTTGTAGAAAAAAATATTGAAATAAATATTTTGTGTAACGCGAGAGTGCTCTTGATGATCCGATTTTGTTAATTACGGGGTTTTCTTTAGCGTTATCGTTTAAAATTAAAAAAATTCGATGTGATTTCGACTGACTTACTTGAGCTTAACGTTCGAGGAGAGAAGCCGTAACTTCAATAAAAAATCATATAGGAGTTGATATGAACGAATAGGTTCAAGCGCAAGTGAAATTCCTCTTTTCGGTGGTGAGTGTTGAAAGTATTTAAGTCAAATGTATTTACATTTTTATACACATACATACATACATACATACATACATACATACATACATACATACGTTAATACATACATACATTGGTAGAAGGTTTTAAATATGCATTATTAAGCAAATAAAATAAAATAATATAATAAACAATGTTTAGAACTGTTTTTTAGGATTAAAAAGTCAAATTAAAATTAAATGAATTTTAACTTACCCGTGTTTTACGACGTTTCAATTTATTTATATGCAATTCCATAAAGCGCATAAATTCGTCAATTTGTTGTTTAGTATTATCTAAGGCCAAATCCGTATAAACATCACAATATTGGCAGCCATTATCAATAATTTTATTCATGGCTTTATTCTCTTTCGGCAACAGATACATACGATAACGCCAGTATTTTAAGCTCTATTTTTGGTTTTTTTTTTTTTTTTTTTTAACATGTTAATAAACTAATTATATTAATAAAAGAGATTTTTTAATATTTATAAACACTTATACCTCCATTAGGGGATAATCAATATCACCACGTGTGCATATATAGTGATCCATATAATTCCAATTAAAGTTTTCCAATTTTTCCGTTTTAAAATTAACGCCCGATATTTCATAGGTTTCATGTTGTGGTGCATGAAAGCGATATCTGTAGTCAACATTTATTGGGGGATACGGATGCCTAACAGAGAGATAAAAAAATATTTAAAAAAAACCAACCAAAGCGTAGTTTACGCAATCATATATAATATATAATATGGACATTGTGACTAATTACCTTGGTCTATATCCAGTTACTGTTATTACCGAACCGTTCAATGATATTTTATGAAATATTCTACCAATTGATAATAGATACTCTTTGGATATCTCTTGGCCGAGTTTCATGTTTAAAACCGATGTTAAACGCTGTTGCTTTAAGCCACCGCAACAGGGTGCCTGAGCTGGCGATCCATTCGATTTCTCTTCAAATATTATTAATTGAAAACCTTGAGCCAAACGTTGTGATACAATTTCTGTAAACACTTCCTCAGTAGATAACGGCTTCCGATAAACGGCGCGACTATTTGCATAATCAAAATTCACATCATCCGGTAATAAAGTGTAATCGGATATCACGTAATCATTATGTAAGGAACGTTTATCAGGAAAATAATCAGTCGTGATTGGCAAACATGCCGGTATAGTAAGTGATTTCCAATCCACACCTAACAGTTTTCGATAGCATGAAATTTATTAATATTAAATTATAGATCAGACATCTTAAAGCAATGAATTTTTTTTTTTTTTTTTTTTTTGTAAATGTGCGTCTATGACAACAAAAAGAAAAAAACAGACATATAGATTGGAATACAGTTAAAAAACAAGATTTGTGTAAATATGTAAGAGAACAATATAAAGTATAAATGTTTTTGTTTTTATATACCAAATCCGGGTGTAGGCATGTGCGTTTTTATGTAATGCACGCATAAAGCTACCAGAAAAGAATTTAGATTACGCGCTTACGGCAGTAAAGGAATGGGTAAATATGTTCCTAATTTTAGGGAAAGACAATATTTTTAGCCAATAATTTTTAATTATCATATAAGTATTCATTAGCTTGATATATGAGAAGATTACGTCCATGCATTTAAACTAACAATTAGATACTTGTGTTTATATTCAATCAATTTCATGTATGTGTGTATATGTGCTATGAAATTCACTCACACCAAATCTGAGGTTGTAGCATTCATTCTACATTAAATCAAACATATAGTAAGAAAAAATTTCATAACAATAATAACAAATAAGATTAATTTGCAAACAAAACAAAATCAAGTTCAACTTTGGCCAAGTCTCTCTTTCATCCACCACTAGGCTAGCTGGAAATATAAGAATAATCAAATGCTTCAAACTAGCGGAGCGCACTGGAATGGAAGTGGCCGCTAATAAATGAAAGGAATCGTATTAATCGAAACTTTAATTTAAATTCAATTTAAATTCTTTACGAGCGTATAAATATAAACTCGTAACAGTAACAGTGTGGAAGCTCATACATTAAATAACAGTTGAAATTGATGACAACATTTTATCCGTGATGTTGAACGCATCTCGGTTCGCTTGCATGTTGAGCATTAGAGCAAAAAAAAAAATTGTATTCGATGCATTTTGTTTCTCATAGTTGTTCTTATAATGGATAACAGATTAGGAGATAATCAACGGTGTTGAGATATTAAATTCACGCGGAATGCTTTACATCTAGAGACGTTTAGTTAACTAAGGGGTCTTTATACCCATCACCGAAGGATGGGGGGTATAGGAAGGAAGTTTCATAGATCCTAAAAAGTGTATATATATATTTTAACAGTATTAAATTCTGAATCGATCTAAGCCTGTTTGTCCATCCGTCAGAGTAATTTCTATTGTAAATGTTGTCCTGGCCGCAAAAGTGAACCTATTTTGCCTTCAAATTTGGCAGAAATGTTAGAAGTTTTTGCACGCAAGTTGATATTGAAAATGCACCAAATGGATCGAAGGACGCGTTCACACTACCCCGTAAGCTGAGAACTTCTCTGCTTTCCACAAGGAATAAATAATTTTTTTTTTTTTTGCTCATTACTGATAAACTAAAGTATAGCAGTGAAATTTTCAAAAATTTAAACGTATATACTATGGGCGATGCTATAGTACCTGCACAAAAATGAGAAAAATTGATCACGTCTAACCAATACTATGGTGTGTTAAAATTTAATAATTTTTCTAATAATGCCTTGGAAAATGCGCAAAAGCAAGATTGAAAATCCCCATAAGGTATATGTTCTCTTGGCCAGTTCTCAATTCAGAATGCACCTCAGCATGTTCGTCGGTTCATCTATCCATTCGTCCGTTTGCCCAATTGTGTAGTGTATGTTAAAAAGATTCTCCTGTTCGCAAAAATGAACATATCGCCTATAGATTTGGAAAAAAATTTGAAATTAACCCAAATCAGCTAAAGGACGCGGCTATGCAACAAAACAGACTTTCCTTTGCGTATTTTTTTCTTGTCGCTCATAAACTGCAACAGATACACGATATAAATTTCTACGTTTATTCTAATCGACCACAGCCACCTAATATCATTAAGTATGAAAATGTACTTTTTCTTAGAATAACGGTGATGGGTATAAAAGATTCGATCGCGTCCATATATAGTTCTCTCACTTTCAAATTTATTAAAGTCTCGAGTTCGAAGCCTATTTATACACTTATATGAAACTGATTTATGCAGAATTTGCTTCCTTTTTTTTTTTGCTTTTCATTTTAAGTACTCATTCCGCTAGGATTCTTATATTGTGTATCATTTGTGATAACTAGATATGACGTTTGTGCAAACTTATATAACAAGTTGAAAACGTGGAAATAGATTCACCTTTCATTATAACAATCGACTCAGAATCATTTACTAAATAAATTGATTTTAGTACAGTAAATAAATTGAATCGGGTCATTTTTGCTACACAATCGCCCATACATCTTGTTATTCTTCTTTTTGCCGTTATTTTGAAAATTCGTCATATGCAGTTTGCTTTTGGAATATTTTTTGGCAAAAATCGATGAAAAAAATATTTTAGTATAGTAAATAAACGTTCAAAACTTATTTGGAATTGTTATCATTTCTTAAGCTTGCTCCCATTTAAGAATTCTTAGAAGCAATAGAGTCTTTAAACGGCAATAAAGTTCATTTTTTACTCTATTAGGATGAAAATTGATGTAAATAATTATAAGACAAATTTGGCATGCATCGTTATATTCTTTAAACATCTTTCGGACGCTTTTAATAAAAAATTAGATGAATAAAAAAAATGTCCATCGAATTCGAACCGCGTCGGTTCACATTTCACACAAATGCAATTTTATAAAATCGAATTTATACGCCGAAAACTTCCAGTTTTAACTAAATTCCTAGCTTTGGATGCAAAAAGGGAAAGTGTTGGAAGGTCCATTTAATGGTCAATCTGTACCGGCCATCTATAACACTTTAACGTACTATTTAGCAAATATTTATCTCAAGTTTGATAATTAAAGAGATTTCAACTCAAATAGAATTCAGAATAGATCTTTCTGAATATGATATAATTTAATATAAAAATTGTGAACAAAAGAAGTACAAGGCCCAAGCTAAGTACAATTCCGTTTTTGCGTTAATTTTCATTCACAATTTCGTCATATTTATATACATGGACAAAATTTCATGCCAGCTTGATAGTGATGGCATTAAGAGTGATATAAACAAAATAAGGCATAGATACGATTCGTTGCAATATCTAAAATGAGCAATAATGTAATAATAGCAATAAAAATGATATAATATACGAATAATCAAAATGTATACAACTACTAGAGAAGTGCATAGTAACACAGTGCAACAAGTATTTGTCGAATTTAAAATAAATACGTATAAGTGGATTAATTATTAATTTAATATAAACTAAACAGAGTGCAAATTTGTTATTTTTAATCAAAAAGAATAGTATGAAATTTATTTATTGTTATGTTTAACAAGAATGTGAAAGTGTATGCATAAATGTGTATATGAAATATATACCAATTGCTAACCTATGATTACTTTTCCTTTGCCATCTGCCTCTGCCTCGTAGACATTCCGAACGATAGAAGATTCTGTTTCAACTATAGGATTTAATTCTTTACGCGTACAAACATTCACTGTGTATTTAAATGATTTTTTTTTTTTTTTTTTTTTATTTCATTTTTGCAAAATATTTTGCAATTATTTATATATATTATGTATGCATAAATATTTCAAAAGGAACAAACACATAAAAGTAAAGAAATAAATTATTATGTTAAAAGAGCAAACAAATATTTATGTTAGACGATGTTAATATTATGTTTGGAATAATTCATTTCAACTTAGGCATATCAGAGGTGGCCAAATTTTACTTTTGTACGATCGTCTTTTTCTTGCCTTTTCTTTTCATAAAGTCACGCTATGAGATGGCATGGAAATCAATAACACCATCTCAGTTGCTTTTATTCGACCGTCAACCACTTTAGACATCGTGATGTCGATCGGTTACAAGCGATCAATCAAGACGACGGTAAAGAATCGACTAAAACGGAATTTGCGATCGAGCAGAAATAGTTTCACGGTCGACGATATTGGTTACCTCTGATTGTTATAAGTACTCTAGAGTGTTGAAAGCATACGTATCCCTCGATTTTTACGATATGTAATTTTAAAAACTTTGTCTTTGACGTAGTTTTTCAATGAAAACGGTTTCTTTACTACCACTCTTAGAAAAGAAACTCTCTCCGACTTTGAAAACCAAAAAAAAAAAAAAAAATGATGGCGTATTCACATCAATTTCTTAATTATTTCTAACCATTTCTTTTTTGCTATTTATTTACCACAAATACATTATTATTGTTCTTTATTTCTCTCGACGATTTGTAGAGATAAAAGTGTGTTTTGTTTTACTTATTGATAGTGAATGCGTCAGATTTCCAGAAATATTGCATATATATGTTAATTGAGAATTTAAAAATACAAAGGCACCAAAAAAATGTTTCTAGTAAAGTTATTATTGAACAGTTTCAACTGAACGAGAACGCCAGAAATTTATATTTGAAAGAATGATTCTAAGCAAGTTGAGTAATCTTTGTAGTTTCAAATAGCAATGAAAATTGGACTTAATGAATATAAACCGATTTGTAATAGGATTGATATATATATATTTATAGAGGGCACGAACTAAGAGAATTAATGAACCAACTTTCTTTCTCATATACTCACTAGTGTGGGTGTTACGGGTTGATTATCAACTCTTCGTTTTTTGAACTGATTTATACAATGCTTAGTTGAACATATATTTATATTTTACATTAAATCTGATTAAAATCATGTTGCAGTAGTTTTCGAAGAACGCATACCCAGTATAAATCAAGGGATTAGTGTTCACAATATTGTAAACAATATTCAACTGATTATCAACATCTAGTTGCTTTCATGTACATATTATGTATGCACATCGTCTTTAACTTTAACATTTTTTTTTTTTTTTTTTTTTGCATAATCTAAAAAAAAACATTGGCCAATTAATGAGATTGCTAGTAACCCATCGAAAATGTTTAATTACACCTTAAAATATCTCCAGTTAATGATCGAGAATTTTTCATTCTTTAAAAAACCAATAGCCTTAAAAAATCAAAATAAAAAAAAAAAAATGTATTTTTAACAAAATTCACTAAACGGACGTTTGAAATATTTACGAACGTGCGATCGTGTATTTTGTTAAAAAGAACCTAAAATTAAAAAACAAAAAAGAAAAACAAAACATCAGCTGAATTAATCAATGGCTACATATAACACAACAATCCGTATAAACGCGCGTCCAATATAATAATTGCGAAGAATGCAAATACCTGTAGTGATAGCCGGCGTCCATTCCTGTTCGCCAGTAGCGCCCCATAGAAAACTTTTTGCTGGCGCTGTGGCCCCATTGGCATTTGTAATTAAATTGTTTGGACTCAACAGGGAGCTATTGCGTTTCTTTAAAACTGTAAATTAATTAGTTCATTATGGGTTTATCTATATATTTAAGCAGTGTGATCATATATACACACAATCAACTTTTTCTATATCACCACTATTGGAGGAAAATGAACAGTTGGAGGTGTGATCATAGTCCATGGAATTATAACAAGATGAGTAATCATTTTCATTACTGCTATTCAAATTATTATTATGCGGCTTAGCTGGAACCGCCTGATAATGATGCTGCTGTATAAGTACTCCCGTCGGACCCTTAGGGAAAATGTGTGTCCATCGTCGCCTGTTCGATGTAAGCTTTATGGTAACATGTGAAGGATCAAAAGGATTAATCAGGGCACGACCAGGCCTCACTATGGGGGTAATAGACACAATCGAACGACGTGTATTTTTCTCTGAAGCCAATGATTCTGATAAATTAGTGGCTTCCGTCTTGAAATATTGAAAAAAAAAAAAAAAAAAAAATATATATATATATATATATATATACATATATGTACATTGGAAAGTTAAACGTTGCATATCTTATAAATTTTACCATAGCGGCCAAAATTCCCGACGTGCCGTGATGTATATCAGGATCAGACATTTTACGCCTTAAGGTAGGCAATTTAATAGGCGTAAAATTTTCCCAATCATTGTTTTGATAAGCATAAGTTTCTAAACTGGGCACTGAAGTCTTCTTTGCACGTATCACATGTTGCAGAGAACTGTAAAGCTCTTTTTACTTAATATAAAATTAAACTCGAAATATAATATCACTTACCATGTACCCTGAGCTGGTGGTGCTTGAAATATTTGATCGTCATAGGCTTCATAATCGAATAAAGAATTGTGTATATATTCAGATTGATTACAACTCAAGAAATTTTTCTCGTTTTCCTGTGAGGGAAGGATACGCAAATAATGAAGCACATGTACACACCTATCTACTACTTACGCTGCTGTAATTCATATTAATGGGAGCATTCGCAATCATGGCTGGTAGTTTTATACGTGGTATGAAATTTGAGTAAGCAATTTTCTTATTAGTGGAATAAAAGCTTAAATTAATCCAATGTGGCAAAGAATAATCATCGGCAGATGTCAATGTCGTATCCTTATTATGAAATTTTAACAAGGGCACGGCATGTAAAGGCTGCTCTCCCACACACACTAAATCACTACCGACACCATTGTCTATAATCTGAATGTTTCGTTATTTAGATGACTTACAGATTACTTATGTAAATTTTTTTAACGTCGACATTACTTACCCGTTGTTTAGTTATATTTGTTAGCTCACGATCCACTTCAAATACTCCTACACCTGGTGTAATGACCACTGACAATTGTCCCGTTCTGTCAAATGTACGATCCAAGTAATGCTTTTCAAAAGTATTTAGGGAAATATTCAAAACTTCTAAAAAATTTCCTTGGGCCGCTGTTGAATTGTAAGCAGGTGGTATATCAATACTGTCACGTGAGTGATAGCTCAAAACTGTTGACTGATAGGTAGTAAAAAGTTTACGTAATTGTCCCAAAACTGTACACCAATCATCATTGCGTTCATTCTGAATAGCTACTCGATAGAAATCCTCATAAAATCGCCCTTTATAGTCCATTTGCAGGCAGTCTCTCATGTGTTCGGGAAATTCTTCTAATGATTTGGCAGCGTAAAACGTACGTGAGAAGAGTACAATGGTAACTTCATGATTGCAGCCAAGTTTTTTCCATTTATGAAACAGTTCAGTGAGAAAGCCATTAACCGATTTTTCAAAGTAAAGATCACCATGTATATCAAAATCCCACATTTCGGAAGACATTTGCAAAAACAAATAAACCATTGACGTGCTACTACGAAAGACAATTTTTGTATCGTCTGTAATAACACCACAAGAAACGCGTTCACCCTGCGACCACATTTCATAGACTTGGCATCGTATTTGCATGTCATTGTAGTCAATTTTTTTATTTACATAAACACAAGTGTTGGTCTGAAACAAAGGATAAAGTTTACAAACCATCTTTAAAAATCCATATATTATTATATTTTCGATTTCACTCTGTACCAAGTACTTTTTTAACCGCCACATTTCCGATCTGCCCATATACTGGTCTTTAAACGTTATTTCGATTGAATCCAATGCAACATCATAAACATCAACGATCCGCATTATGACATCGGTAAACGGTCGTAATTTAAACTGGGTTGCAACTCCCGATTCAATGCTAATCGCATCGCGATTTTTAAGATCATTGAACTTTGTTATCTGTAATAACAGCCTAGTGTTTTCCTCATCATCACGATGATACACTTCAACTATATCGCTAAGTTTCGCATCCGGATGCTCCTTATTATTAATTAACAAATCAGCATCTGCAGGAATGAAAGCGGAAATTGTTTAAAATGATTTCCAGAATTTTATTTAACAATTCATGTAAATTACCACTATACGCCTTCTGATGCGTATACAGTTTATACAACTTCATCTGATACAATCACGACTTGTCCTAATCGAGAATTTTCAGCGTTATCGTTGATTTTTGACCGTCTCTTTTGTCGCGTTTAAGTTTCAAGTGAACAAAGATTCTATTAATTTCTGACCTTATCCAATAAAATAAATAATCGCTTGTTTGACACAAGCTATGTCTTATCAGTTGTTTAATAAGGAAACATATGTTGTTGCAGGGTAACCTACTTTACGCATATAAAGTTTAATTTAGAAGCGCAATACTTTTTCTTTTAATAAAAATCAAATATATATATATATAATGCAAATCTCTGATCTAAACTAAATGTTTGTTCTTACACTCACATACATATATACATATTGTAGTTAAGGTGCAGTTTAAGCAGTTCAAGACCAACAGACATATTCATATATAAAATTCAAATTCACTTCAATTCTTTCCTTATTTAAAAATTACTAACGCAAGTAGTAATAATTGCGTACATTCCGATATACCTGCTGTCTTAATTTAGAGAACCCGACGAGGTATTTGTATTTGTTTATTCCACACATCACTTCCATTCGAAGTATTTGAGTGTTTAAGTAACTTCTTACTCTGCGGTTGCAAAGGGAGAATGATTCGAAAACACTTCTAAACTTCTAATTGACCCTAAGGATCAAGATTTCGAAGAGCTTTTTGGCCACAGCCACACTGCATTAAATAACAACAAGATTGTGTTCGCCTTAAGGCAAATCTCGAATGCTCATCCTATTTAACTTGAAAAGGAAAATTGCAAAGCAATTTGTTATTTATGAGCATTAAGACTATTTTTATAGTCACTTGTAAATTTGCGTGCGAAACACGCTCCAAACTTTTCAAATTTGATTAACTTTCAACATACATTTATCGAGCAAAGTAGACGACGCTTCTTCTTCGTTGAAGAAGAAATTTCTTTTGTAAATGGGCAGTAATTAATTACACTTACGCTTTACACTTTACGCTTAATTTGATAATTTTGTTAATAATGCAGTAATTTTCAATGAAATTATTCTTAAATATTAATTATTATTTATATTTTTAATTTCGTAATGTCGTCGCTGCCAAAAAAGAAATCAATCAGCTGTGTCGCCTCAGCCGAGATGGTTGATAAACGCCGTTCAGTATTTTATTGTAAAACTATGATCAAATAAATATAATAATAACAATAATAAAAATTATGTTGAAGTCATCAACATTTTTGGGTGTGTAATAATAATATTATGAAATTAATTATGCGCACATAAACGCAATGAACTTTAAGCCGACTTTTATCTGCATTAATTGCGGATGTGAAGTAAAGGAGTTATATAAAAAGTATAGCAATGTTATTAAGACTGTGAATTGTGTATGTTTCTGATGATATTTGGAAATATTTATTAAAGACGCATATACATGTTTACGTTATTTTAGGAAAAATGTCACAAAGTCGTTGATAAGTATGTTGAATTTGAGCCGGTAATCATATTGGTGGATACGGTGCTGCTGTCCCAGCAAGCGTATAGGCACATTTTGTACAATAGGGACTTTAAGGTAAAAGAGTATTTAACCTTATCCTCAAAACAGCCAAAACTATTAATATGTACATAAAAAATGTATAGCTTTTTTGGAAATTGTCTTTGATGTTACTATTGTTAGAATCGTTTGCACTATGGCGAGAGAAACGTGAGCAACCAGCCGTTAGGCAAAAAGCCAATACTACCTACGAGCAGGGATTTTACATGTGCTGCTTTCAAAACATAATTGGTAAAGAGTCTTTTATCAATTATTAGCAAATTTGAAATGGCTTTCATTTTGCAGACAACCTGCTATGCACAATGCTATTGTTCACCATTACATTATTGCTGCGTACTAAATGGGTGCTGGAGAAGGACATGAAGCGGCTTATCTTTACACTGTTAAAGGCCAATACATTAGCGAATTTCTCCAAGTTTTTCCTTTTGCCGATAATCTTGTGGCGTGAAAATACAACCGAATTTGATATCAATCTACATCGGATTATTGTAATCGCTCATCATTTGTGTTCGCAGAAGTTTGTATACGTAATTGTTAGCAGTCTACCTTGACTTCGCATATTAGTTGTAATAATTTCTACATATTTTGTTAAAAAATTTATATTACAGTATGCTATGAATATTTTGGAGCATCGGTTAACGCAATGACTTTATTAATTTGTCTTTTCATTCTCTTAATTGCTTTTTTCTTTTTTTTTATTAAAAACAGTCTTAGAATTCTTAAGGTTTTTTTTTTTATTATCGATTTATTATTAAGTAATATCGATGATATCGGTACAATAGATACATACGCAATCTAATTATCCACCGACAATTTAATAATCTTAAAATTATTACCAGGTATGTGTAATCCTATTCAATCGATTATTTCTTAATTAGTTTATCCCTCTTCATATTTGGGTCTATATAATATAGAAGTGAGAAACTTAAAATATTACTAACAAATGAACGTTTTTCTTAACATTGCATATATATATAAAAATTTTCACTTCTTAATGCAATTGATGTAAGATATAATTTGATTTGAGTTGGTTACACAACATCATGGATATTGAAAACTTACTTAATTTAAATACACTTTCACTAAAACTTTCTCTAAAATGCTGGGCAGTTTAATTGCAATTATGAACAATTATTTTTATATATCCTCTCAAATAAGACGCCGAAAGAATGTTTTCCGAGTTCCTTGAATGGAGGACAAGGACAAGCCATTGTTTAATTTAAAAAAAAAAAAAAAAAAAAAAAAAAAAAAAAAAAAAAAAACAACTTAAGTGCGCTAAAAATCAGACAACATACCTACTTGTAATTAGGTTTCCTTTTTCTCTTTCCTTTCTTTAAAGACTAAATACTTATTGCAATTATTTTTAAAAACAAAATTCAATAAGAACATATTTACTTAACTATTATGCAAGAGGAGGTTAAACAATATTTAACCGCAGTTTCTAAAACAACTGAGTTTATCTCTGTTAATTTAATGTATGATAAATGGGCATATGACGCAGGTTTCAATGATCGCGATTAGGAAAACAACGAAGACAATTTAAATCAAATAATTTCGAATTCAACAAAGTGTTTACGTAAATCAGTTTTGTCATTAAAATAAGAAAAAAAATTCTCTTCATTTTTCCCGTTCCCCTTTTAATTAATAATAAATTATCGAATCGCGTCTTTACAAACCTGATCATATTAAGCCAAAATTATACCACCTCTGGTCTATATCACCGCTATATTTCTCGTGCCCTTTTCATTGCTTGGCTTTCTGTCGCAGACACCATATGAGTAAAACAAAAAAAAATAAATAAATAAAAATAAAAAAAAAAAAAAACTACGGAAATTTCTTTTCATCTGACAGATTTATGCATATATATAATAGCAAAATTTCTGTTTCACAAATATAGGTGTGCAAGCATAAACATATATGTTTAATGTTTTGTACAATGAAGATTTTCAGGTTTCAAAGCAATTTTAATACGCGGGAAAGAAGAGCAATTTTAAGAACACCTGTGTACATACATTAATGTTTTTGCGAAATTAACGATTCGTTCATCTATTAGTGTTTTTAACAGCCTTTCCTCGCTGATCAATCTTATGAGTTATGTATATATGAATACATTGATTTCTTTAACCTGCCTGTATTTTGTAAATTTTAACAAAATCAGAGAGGACTTGAAATTTTTGTTTTAATTTTTTTCCTGTAAATTCTTTTCAATCAATTGCCTAAAACATAAATATGTTGAAGGTAGAAATAAAAAATAAACATCAAATGTGTAAAAGTGACGCAGTTTTGACAGCGTTCAACGCAATTGTGTCTTGAAAAAGTTGACCTTACGAAGTCATATTCCAAGACGATGACGATGAGCAGGAGGAGCAATCATCGCTCTCGGGAATTGCATTGGCATGATGGAATGAGTTGGGCCCCATATGCGTACAGTGGCGTCGTCGCTTGCCGAAGCCAACAAAGACGGATAAGCGGGATTCCAGGAAAAGCAATTAACTGTTTTAGTGTGACCCGATAATTTGGCTAGCGGTTCTTCGCGTTTAATGTGCCAAATAACAACATTTTTGTCTTCACTACCGCTCGCTACGAAGCTTTCATTGACACCTCCAAAACAAGAATGTATGGCAAAGTTACTTTGACGTATCCCTTGAAATCTACGCACCAAACATTTGTCCTCGATATCCCACAAATGAAGCCCTTGATTGGATATGTTTAATAGGGCCAATCGATCGGCTGAATTCACAGAGAACGTCATAATGGGATGAGTCTCTCTGAGTACATCAAAATCGCTTCGAGGATTATCAAAATTATACCTATTGATAATATTAATTTTGGTGAGAGAACATTTTTATAGGTTTTTATGAATAATTAACTTGCCCTCTTATACGGTAGTGACTGTCGGCAGCTAATATAGTCTTGTTGTCTGATCTAAATACAACACTATTTATGCGTACACCCTCCCATGAGTCTAAAATGGTAGCCTTCAGATCGCACAAGTAAAATTGGCCTTTCTGACCGCCGCAAACAAAGCGAGTTCCGTCACGATTAAAGGCACCGCACGAAAAGCTGTCCTCCTGAATATTATGGCTCATCTTCAGAATAAGACGACCATCGTCAACATTGAAAATGCATATTTCAGAAGAGTCCTCTGGTCCGCCTATTAGTACTAGTTTCGAATCTGGACTCCAACTTATAAAAGCTACACTCATTTGAAAGCGACTGTCAAGCACTCTACGTTGCTTTATTTGTAACTTATAGGGGTCCACGTCCCAAATTATTACAGTGGCATCCTTGCTTCCTGTAGCCAATTTAAGACCGTCAGGCGAAAACTTACAAAACCATACTTCATCACAGTGATCAGTAAGAATTTGGATTGTCTGCATAGGAAATCCATCGGTAGCACAACAATGATCAGTCAATAAAGACACGTTTTGTAAATTAGTCTCCCATGCCATATCATGGCAGGGGCATCGTTCTGCTTGTAATTCAACTGCTTGTTGTAAAAGCATGCGCAGGCGGCGCGGTGGCATCATTACTGACGGTGGTAAGAACGTTTGCAGTCTCTCCATGACAAGAGCTCTAGAAAGAATTCCTTTACCCTCCCACTTAGAACGCTGGTATAAATCATGGTTATTTGAA
>KK502402.1:1085171-1147158 GCA_000688735.1 Glossina austeni
TATATATATATATATGTATATATATATATGTACACGAATTGAAAATCGTTTTTGTCTACCTATTTAAAATTTGCAGGGTTTAGAACGATCATTAAAGTAGATAAACTTTCATTTCATGATAAATAGATTACAACCGTTTTTTTTTTTTGTTATTTTTGAAACTGTAAATACGTAGGAATATTACGGTCAAGCAAAGCCGATTATTAAATACTTTACATAACTTTATCGAACACACTTCTTTGTATATTTTTGCGATAAAATATCAAAAATTATACCCTATTTTCATGTAAATGGCATAATTTTCATGGGAGTCCTTATATTGGGAGCGGATTCAAAACGTGAGCTAATTTCGTTTAAATTGATTCAACTTAATTTTCTTGTCAAATATCTTCCTATTCTTCATCAATTTCTTTCATAAAGCAATAAAAATTGAACTTTATTGTCACATGAAGGCCTATTCTTCATGAGAATCCTTTTACTAGGCTGGAATTAAAAAAAAAAAAAATTAACTTAAATGATCATAGTTTATAGAGTTAATTTTTATGTCAAATTAATATAATATATCAATATTTGTGAGAAAATTTAAAAAATGAAATAGTTTTGCTTAGTTTTCGTAGGAAAAATTATATGGACGAGGGTTCAGCAAAATTCTCTTATCGATTTGGTAAGTGAAAAAAAAAATAACACTTTTCGACATGTTCGGATTTTGTTAATACATTTCGAAAATATTGAAATTTTTTTCAGATAAGAACATTTTCACAACCTTAAAACATTATATGGCAGGTGATCGTAAAACTGTTTCAATTCAATAATTTTTGTCCTTCGGCCAAATGTCTCAGTGTACAAAATATCAAATCAAAATATGCCGAAAATTGCGATACAAAAAAATAAACGGGCAGACACTAGACAAATAGATAAACAGAAATGCTTAGAATTGATTTGGAATGTGATTCTGAAGCGATTTCCTTTATCTCAAACAATCGATTCAGTGTATCTCAACTCTTTCTGGGCGTTGCATGCATTCGTAGAAATTTAACATAGCTTTAACACAATAATGGAATATTTTGCCAGTTCAATGAAGTCGGTATTTTTTAAGCTAGTTATTATATATTTTTGTTAGAAATGTATGACATGATCCATATTTCATTTTTAATAATGTCTGAGTATAAGAAGTATCATTTTCGCAGTTTCTAGGCCGATAAATTCATATTGCGTCTATTAGTGACATCTTCGCCGTCAAAAAGTAATTATTTGCTGTGGTATAAGAGTAAGTGACCATAACATAAGAATACTATATATGTACGTATGTATAACTTATGTATAACTCAATATTATAAAACAAAATTTTGAAATAAAATCGATTTTGTAGATCAATTTTTTCTACGATAGTAAGCCTTTCATTTGAACGACGTTAATGTTCTAATGGTCTCGTGAAAATGTTCATCATTTTGTATTGATTTATAATAATTAAAAGAAACATGTAAATACACTAAAGTGGGGCACGACCCACCATTAAAAACCGTACAATTATCCATGTAAGGCATTATATGGGAAATGGTCGAAAAAGTGAACCGATGCGAATCATTTTCAATAGTCTTAGCCTTTGGGCAAAAACACGTTAGTGTACCAAATTGCATCAAAATATCTCAAAAATTGCGGCCAGCAGGTTAAATACGAAAAATTGCACGCACGGACAATCGAGCGGTATAATAAAGGTGTGCATCTATCTCAAGTCCTTCTGTGTTTTGCTTACATCCGCACAAACTAAATATACTCTTGAACACAAGCATATAAGGCAGACAGGGAGGCAGACGGATAGACAAGCTTGGATCGATTCAGAATTGTTTTCGTTAATTTTCGTTTGGTCTAATAACTTGTGGATTTAATATACCCTTGCTACCACAAGTAGGCCAGGCTTTAAAAAATAATTTGGCCCGTGCCTGCATATGTTGCATATGCAGACATTGTTCAATTCTGCACTACTACTACATATTCTCTAAATAATTTTCCACCTCTATGCGAGACATTTTATTGCATCAAACTGTTTAGAAAGCAGAAAAAATTTTCAGTGCGTTTACCATTTAAATTTTGAATAGTAAAAAAAGTTTAGTCCATTAAGTGAAATGATTGATATGCTTCAAAATTTTCATATATATAAATTTATATTTCTTTATAATATTGTTTGCGAAATGAAAAATTTATTTAAAAAATGTAAACAAAAAACTATATTTAATGTGCGGTTTATTTTAATTGCCTGCAGTCGCAGCCCACACAATATCATTTAAAGCAAATGTTATAACTTAAAAAAAGAAAATACACTACGAGTCTTTCTAAATTATAATTTTCTAGGTTGTCGACAGTGGGCATCAGCTGAATTCAGCATACATTAAATCGTGTTAACTCCGTCAAGATGGGTTGCGCTTATATTAACTTTTTGTTATTCTGTTCGAACACTCAAAAATACGCAAACATAAGCCCCTTAAAATATGTTTATATGTACATATATACGTATGTATATATATATATATTTATGTATATAGCTTGAAATTCTACCTGTTTGGATTTCTTCAAGCATATAATAAGTTAGAAAAACTGAAACTTTGCTTATACGCGCTCAGTTGTGTCCCCACAGATTAAGTTTTGATAATGGGCTGACTTCTCGAATAACAGCTAGAAAAAATAAAGGAAACATAAATTTTATAATAATTTCGTAATAACCATATAAACATCTGGTATTATATAGAGCTAAGTGAATTTAGAATAATCAAAAATAACTAATTTGGAAAAATTTCCCTGCAGTAGCTTATGTGGGCTAAATTATCCGTACTGATATTGTCAGTTAAGCACTAATTTCCATTAATGGTCCTAATGTTTTGTTTTATCAAGAATCTGCTAATATAAACTGCAATCGAAAATGCAACATAAGCGGAAACACTGCAAATTTATATTCTATCACCAGCGAATAATCCTATTAAGTAATCTTATATATAAAAATAAAAATGTAAAAACACCAGTATGAGATATGGCGTACAATTAAATACCCTACACCACTTTGCTTAATATTTGGCCTCATGTAACGACTTTATATGGGAAGTGATCATAAGTGCGGTTCAATTCGAATCATTTTCAACAGCGTTCCTCTTTGAGGTAAGATATGTCGTGCATTCAATTTCATTAAAATATCTCAAAAATTGCGAGCTGTAGGTTGAACGTAAGAAAACAAGATAAAACGACGGATGGACGGATGGATGGATGAATAAGCACACACCGATTTAGAAAATAATTCTGGTATAGTAAAAGCTAAGTCTAAAGTGTTGCATACATTTGCACAAACTTAATACATCCTTATACCCCGAATGGTGTAGGACATAATGACGACAACTATTATTATAAATAGCAATCTTAATTCATAATCCAGCGAAAGCATTTGAAAGAAATTGCGAATGAGAATTGATAATATATTTATCTATAAAAATTGTGTATTAAGTTAAGCACGACTTGAATGTATTGCTGCTAAATGCTCAGAAAATGGTCGGATGGTCAATGTATTTGTTAACGCCCGTTTACCTAAAATTCTCGCAATATTCTCTCTCAATCAAGTAAAATCATAAAAAAGTAATCGCTTTCAGTGTATCTGTAAATTGAAATAAAACTTTCCAATTTCGTTGTTCACCGTCGAGATAGAAACCTTATTATTACTATTACTAATGCGAGGTATGATTTGAAATTGTTTCCATATCAAACCGGCTAATAAGCGAATAATTTTTAAATTCATTCATTTTCCTTTATATCGCTATTCAAGGAAACGAAGTCTGCATTTAAGTTATCGTAACAATCACGATAATAGCAATTTTAGTATTAAATTATTATAAAAACTATCCTCCTCTGTCGCATGTGTGCAATTTATTGAATGGAGTAAAGGAATATGCTTCGATTTACAACCGCACTTTATATATACAAATAGCGTTTGGAAGTAGAACGAAACTGAGATATAAAAACCAATGAGAGATATTTTAAAATTGCTGAGATCTAAGAGTTATTTTCTATATTGTAAGGAAGTGCTTTTTTTCTTTTTCATATATATTTCATATTGAAGGGGAATTAGATATTCGCTAATATTAAAACTTTCGACTTACTTTACAAATAAATAAAATTTTCTATTTTTTTCGATAGGCAATGTATCGAATTAACAATTGCATTTTGTTAATTGTGGACGGTGTCAGTGGGTCGTTAGGGATCAATTTCAAACTGAACTTTAGATGATTCTCCATAATATTTAATCTTTAAATTTTTTGCAATCGTTGACGTTCCAATAACAGAAATAAAATGTAAATAAAATGTAGAAAATTGGATGCTGATCGAGGATGGTTTCTCTAGTGTGTGTGTACAATTGAATACTGCTAGTACAAAGACATAGCAAACGTATCGAAATTCTTTTATAATAGCGTAAAAATGGCGGTTGCGGCTACGACGCTGCCCTTCTAATGAATTCGATTTTATATTTTGTAGCCCACCTTGAGTCTTTAAAGACATGGAATATAAAAAGATATAAAAGATCTTTGTGTAGTGGGAGTAGCTTGAACATCTCACATATAATCACCGGCAAACGTTTTCAAACAACAGAATCGATAAAATATTCGAACGCAATTTAATCCCGTCTGATCTATAGTTTAGATAATCTGACTACCCTTATCCTTAATGCCTCGCTTGTGGTGTAAGGGGATATTTCTTTCCCTCTTGTATTATGTTTTATTAACACCAATAAAACCGGCGATCTGCACGAATTCGATTTTTAGAATTGGTTTATTTTTATTTTTATTTTATATTATTAGAATGCTAAATAAATATTGTCCTAAATTTATTTCAATTTTAAGGACACCATAAGTTTTGATCATTCCTTTAACAATATTATTATGTCAAACTGATAATTATTATATTAATATTCACGTAATTCTAATAGATAGGTAGATTACAATCCTTATTCATTAATTCATATACATATACATGTATTTATATATATATATATATATATATATATATATATATGTGTGGACTTGTAATTTATTCATTTACATGCCACCATTTAAGCATGTTTTTAATTTATTTAAAAATTGTTCAATTGAAGGTGAATCCTCCTCTAACTCATAATATGATTTTTTCTTTTAATGCAAATTATATACAGACATATATATATGTTAGTATTTTGTAGTAGGCTTCACCTAAATGTGTTAATTTAAACTGTATGCTAATTTTCAGTCTCACACGCACCCATTTTTTATGCAAATTTTCGAAGAGCTTTCATTTCATAACTTCCTTTACCTTTCAATAATAAAGCAAACAATATTTAAAGGCTTAAGATAAAATATAAAAATATGATTTGGTTGTGGCTTTTTCATTTCCTATTTGTTAAGGGGCATCGTTAAGGATACATTTGCGTTATTCACAATTCACATCGATAAGTACTTATAAATGTTCTCTGGAGTACTTAGGCATGTTTGCTGTTGTCTACCTAACGTATGTTTTCAGCAATTCTTTCTCGACCTGTAGGTGCATTACGACATCTTTTTCTATAGTTTTTCTTTTATTTTTTTTTTTTTTTTTTTTTTTTTTTTTTTTTTTTTTTTTTTTTTTTTTTTTTTTTTTTTTTTTTTTTTTTTTTTTTAAAGTCGATTTAAAAATGTAAAAAATAAGGACTATATAAAAACTATATTATTTATACAGTAATCAAAATATTATATTTTCTCAAATTCTCAAATCAAAATACCATAGATTTCATACACTGACACGGTTGTATTTCTGTTCTATACGCATTCTTAAGCAATCTTCTTTAATTGCTTGTTTATCGCTTAAATGTGAACAACCATTCCTAGTTTTACCGATTCTCGCAAGTGCGTTTGTATTTGTATTATAACAGACAATATTAAAGGAGTAAACGTTTCGACTACGAGCTCAATACATTCCTAACTCTTCTAATTCTTAAAGTATAAGCGAAATGCTGGTCTTTCTTCTTACTTTGATAAACATATTAATACATTGGTAAATCTTCTTGATTTACTACAGCTAGAAAAAAGGCCTACATTAAATAATAAAGTCATTACAAGGGCTTATTCGTTTTATTTACACATCAAATCTACACTGCAGCAACGGCTGCGTCCTCTCTGCAAAATATGTTTTGGTATTTGCGGGTTCAAATTTCAACAGAAAAAAAAAAAAAGAGCTATTAATTGTAATAGAAATGTACCTAAAGCAACTTACAAAAAAAAAAAAAAGAAGAAAAGTTAAACTAATTTTATAACGCACGAGTGGTTAAAACATAATTAATAAAGAAAAATAATAAGAAATACAAGACTCTTACAACGGTAAATGGTGAGCTGAGCATTTCGAAGAGTATCTCTTGCATTCCCCTTTTGTTATGGTGCTAATGGCTCCAGAGGCATACGTGTACACATCGTAGACGTTGTAACACATGCTCCCTATCGCGTTGAAAATTCTCAGTTATCTTGATTGCCGGATCAGTTATAACGACATTTACGCGTCCGCACCCACTGTTGTAGGCGTTACAGGATGATTATGTGTCTGTTGCTGTTGTTGGTGATGATGATGTTGTTGTTGCTGCTGGCGCCGTCGTTCTTTGCTCCACATTTCATGACAATCTTGCCAAGTAGGCAGTGTTGGGGCGGGCATTCTAAAAAAGAAAAAAAGAAAAAGGGTTTGTTAAGATGTTACATGAGTTTTAAAATTTCAAACAATCCATATTTTTATGCCTTTATCTAATACCATAACGTCAGTAATTCTTTTTTCCAAAGCCCGAGGTGTCAATATAAAACAGCCTTTGGAAATCGTCTACTACCTTAAACGCGTTTTTCTCAAACCTTTATTTTTGAAATCGGCGAACACAATTTCTCATAAACGAGTGCTCTTATTGAAAATTTGCCGATTCCTTGTAAATAGAATTATCTCATGTTTAATGCTTTAAACGAAGAGTTTTTTTTATCTTTGACGATAAGTTATTTCACAAAATAACACATAGTACAAACTTAACCGAGAAATGTAGTTCTTAGCATATTCATCCGGCAAAAATTGCAAGTTTAATCTTAAATATTGACAAAGAAAAAATATTTGGTTTTTTCATTTCAGATAAACCCATTACGAATGGATTAATTTTCAAAATTTCTAAATAGAAATTTGAAAAATATAATTCATGTGTTGATCTTTTAAATGCTTAAATGCTTAAATCTGGGAACATATATATTTTTTCTACTTCTTAAACCCATGTAACCCCTCACAAACGTACAAAATTCTTTCTACGAAAAGGAAATTATAATTCGTGCAAAGTTCAAGTACGTAAGACTCACTCTTCAGGTTTGACATTGCGAAGCCATGGCGAATTTAGGGCATCTTCGACAGTGATGCGTCGATCTGGATCCAATTCGAGCATCCTATCGAGCAGATCTAATGCCTGAGTAGGCATAAATTCAAAGTCTTCACGTAAACGTCTTCGATGCTGACGTCTCTGCTTAAGTGTATGAAAGAGAGGGAGGTTGATGACATTTGGCCAAACTGCAGGCACTGGAGACCCGCATACTTTCGATATATTCTCTAACAAAGCCATTTCATAATTGCCTTGAAATAACGGACGTCTTTGAAAAAGCTCTCCTAGTATACATCCACACGACCAAACGTCAATAGCGGGACCGTAACGTTCCTCGCCAAGAAGCAATTCCGGTGGTCGGTACCATAGAGTAATCACCTTATTTGTGTAAGGACGCTCACGATCCTCTGCATTGTAGAGTCGCGCCAAACCAAAATCTGCTAATTTCACTTGCCCTCTGGAAATAGAAATAATGAACGAATTTACTTAAAAATGGATAACATCAGATGACATACTTATTATTCATCAAGATGTTGGAGCATTTTATGTCACGATGTAGGAAATTTTTCTTGTGGCAGTAGTTCAGTCCATCTAATAATTGTTTCATTATACTAGCATTATTTTCTTCATTAAAATCAACCATGCCAGATTCCAATAAACCCATGAGGTCATGGTCCATATATTCGAAAACCAAGTAGAATGATCCTTTATCATTACGGAATTCAAGAGCATCTTGTTTATCAGTTACAACTTCATGAAGATTTACAATGTTCGGATGATTAAGTTGACGAAGTATTTTAATCTCGCGAACAGCAGTAACGGGAAACCCTTCTTTTTCATGGTCCATCAAAACCTTTTTTAAAGCCACCATTTCTTTAGTGCGATGGTCGCGGGCTTTATACACCTGACCGTATGTACCCTTTCCAATTTGGGCAATTGTTTCGAAAACCTCAACACAACGATCACCCCAATCGCGAACATTGTTTCGTGAATCCCGCCGATTCAATATTATTGGACGTTTACGTTTCACAGCTGCAATGCAAGGATATCCAGCATTTATAGTTGTCTTGGCTTGAACGCGGCTGTTGTTTACATTGTTAGTAATAGCGTCGAAATCTTCAGGACTGTTAATCAATTCGTCGTCACCACTGAGTTCTTCGCTACCTGGAACCATGGGAGGCATAGGTAAATTTAAGAGGCTTTTGCTTGGGGTCAACAATGTAGACGCAAGTGCGCTTTTTTTCAGAGGTGCTGGTGTAATATTGACATTTGCGATAGCTTGATGCTTTGGCGCTGTACTATGATGATTAGGTGGTGAAGGAGTGGAAGCCACATTCAAGTCGGCAGCCGTCATACCTGGTGGCATAGGCAGTGCTGTAAGGCTTTTAGGTTTCTGCGTTTTAATAGGATCGCTTTGCTTCGCTGCATTCGAAACTCTATCTGTTTCGTCAGTGCCGCTTTCTTTGCTCGTAGTTTTGCATCCTAACTGAGGCATCGGAATGTTATTTATATCCACAGAGGTTCTATTGTAAACACCATTACTAGTAACAGTAGATTCCGGTGGTTCTAAATTGATTACCGCAGCATCTATTTTGGCATCTGATGATACACTTGCTTGTGTATTTGTTGAATTTGTTGCAGTCCTAACAGTACCACTATCGACAGACGAGCTATTCTCATTTATTGCGAGAGCTCCGTTACTATTGCTATTTTCTTCTTGGCGCTCGATAATTTCCTGCATAGACAAAAAGAAATAAGAAATATTTAAACAAAAAAACAAATTCCAGTGCTTCGGTGAGATTTGTAGCTTTTAGAATGAGTCTCCCACTTATCACAGTCACAATTTATTTAAATGTGAGTAAAGGAAGGCGTTTAAATGCAATAAAGTTAGCTGTGGATTCAGTTATTATAAATTAAACGCATTAAAACATAACATTTATACCCTATCGCTTGCCCTTTTCAAACCAACTTTACATTATGACCTACTCCTATACACCTCTCAAACGCTATTTCAAATTGCTATATTAATCATAGTTACGACTTTATATAATCATAGCGTCGATTTCATTATAATGAAGTCTTTGATGAATGTTTCTAGATGTTAAAAACGGAACGACAAAATGACCACCAAATTTCGCGTCAAACGATGGAGATAAATTGAAATTATGTTAGGTTTTGCAACATTATATATAGAGGAGCGACTGTTATACCTGAAGAGCTTTCTGCCTTTTATGTTTGTCTTTCACCAATTCAGCAAATAAGCTGGTTTCGCTTATTTTCTTACTATATTCTATTCGTTTCTGCTTTAAATCATTAGGCGGAGAAGAGGATTTTGAACGAGATCGGCTGCGTGACACGCTAATGGGCGAACGTCTCAAATGGGTATGTCTATAACGTGATGTTGAAGGATGACTCGTTTGATTGTACGTCGCGCCACTTATGGGCGACGTAGAAGATGAATCTGCATAGCGACCCGGACGTGGTGAGCGTGAGCGTGATGGAAAACGATCACTTCGCTTGGATGATCGCGAGCGAACTGGAGAGGGGGATGACGTAGTATATTTGTGTTTATGAGTACCAGTGATGCGGTAAGCAGAGGATGTACTTGGGGATTGTCTAACTCGTGAGTGAGTTATACTCGGACTTCTACAAAAAGAAAAAATATGTTAATACTCAATATTCGAAGATACATTAACTAATACCTTGTATAACGTCGGGAGTAATTTTCCCTATTATAGCGGTCACAATCGTTTCCACGTACGGTACGGCTTGTACTACTATTGTGACGGCTCTGATCGTAGTATACGGCCGCAGAGGTAGATGGCCGGCTGTCATGTAATTTTCGCTTTTTATGTGGCGGAGTAGTTGGCTGGTGGTGATAGTATCGATCTGCCTCTTTAAATTTGCGATTGTCGTTGCTAGTTATCGCAGATTGACGCTGGTGGTAGTGATGATTGCTTGAACTCACTGTGTCTGAACGATTCAAATGATGATGGTGACGATGATCTTCCTTAATTGGACTTAAAATATATCGAGAATTCACCCGTCCTTCACGCACCGATGTGCTGCTAACACTACTAGCGTATAGCGGTGGTGTGTGCGGGGAGTGAGCACTGGAGAATCTGCCTTTATTAGCGGAGCTGCGTGAGGGCGTACAATGTCGTGCACTACCACCTCGATTCGTTACAATGACCTGCAGACCGATGAGATTATTAGACGTATTTAAAAGAGAAGTTGCTCCCGTGCCAACCCCCGCTCCCGAAAGACTTACGGATTCTGAGTAGTAACTATTATTGTTATTAGTACGCGCAGGCGGCGGGGTATCAGGTGATTGTGGACTTCGCTCTTTTATTGGAGTATAGGTGCGTTCATCCGGACAATTGGTTGTCATTGCTGTAACCGGTGGTGGTGTATAATGTTTTGTGGCCTCTAAAACCATATCCAAATCGTTGTCGGTTATTGAATCAATACTTGAGTACGATTTAGTTCGCTTCTTTTTGCGTTTCTTTGCTTTTCGGTTGCGCTTGTGCTTCTTATCTTTTTTGTTTTTCTTTCTTTTTTGCCGTTTCAATTCCGCTTCCAATTCATCAGTATCAATAGTGTCGGATGTTAGGTAAGGATCTAGTGCTGTATCCCAATCCGAATCACCGCTGGCAGGCGTACTTTTCTGTGGGTTATGATTGTTCCCGCAATTAGCATTGGACGGACCTACAGAATGGCGGTCCTTTATATTTTCCAAAACTTTTGTGGAAACATTATGTGCAGATGAATTGCTGGCCTTCGTGGCCACGTGCACCGGAGAACCAAGTATAATACGTCGGACACGATTTGGCGAAAGTTTTGACAGGTTTTCTAAACTTTCCTTCCGTTTTTTTCTACAAATTTTATGGAATAATTTATCAGATTTGTGCGGCTTTATATTAAAACCAATATTTTTTTTACAATCCATCCACCTATGATTATTAAATTGCAAATATTCGCAAATTTTCTTCTTATTTTTACCAAATTTACTTTATTTGATTTATTTGAGTTTGTTCCAAAATATTAGAGACACATGAAATGATTTACTTTAAAATACGTGTTTTCTCTATATATGACTTACCTGTAGTTTTCCTCATCACTGCTAATGTTCAAATCGGATTTCATCAACGTTTTCGTCAATGGTGAATGAGAATCTTTAATCTGTTTACAACTTCTCTCATTTTGGCATTTATTGTACGAACCGCTGTTAGCGCATTTAATTCCAGCGTCCGGTCGATCTGAATCAATTTCACCTGCTTCCGGATCAGAGAAATCTGTCGAACTGACATCCGAGTATTCGACATCATTTACACCACTTTGATTTAGTAATTGCGATTTGCCATCACGTTCTCTTCTTTTCATATTCGCACTGGAAGACGGATGCCGTCGTAAGCTGTTGCTTCCACTATGAATCTGAGATCTTTCACGGGCTTTGTGACTTTTTTTCTTCTTTGATTTTTTGTGCTTCTTGTGTGAAAATTCAACACGCTCGTGAGTTTCATCGGAGGCATTGCCGGCATACTTTACGCAACGTTCCTTTTCCATATTTTAAGTTATTTACAATAATACAGAACCGAACACCTTGGCGATTGTGTAAATTCACAACACTGTATAAGTATATAAATTTTCTATGTGTTTTCACTTATCAAAATTTTATAAAACTATTAAATTTTTATCTACTTTTAACAATAATAATATATTTATCCCAGCGTGTCACTTTATATGATCTTATATATTTTCTTTGTAATGTCAATACACATATGTATATTTTTCGATTGTTGCTAAAAAAAGTTATTTTAACTTGTCACTTTTGGCCCATGTTTGAGGTTAGTGACTGAAATGTCAAATTAATAGAACATATATAAGCAGGCCTGATGGCCATGAAAAGGGGATATTTGCAATCTCATGCAGCCCTGTGAGGAGAAATTGAAAATTAAATAAATTGAAAAGTAAAATAGGTTAAACTTCGTTTTTGATTTATAATTTTAAAAATAGCAATCAGTGTGATTTATATTTACCAATTTACTATATTATATCGATAGACCAGCGTTGTACACAGCAGCTTATTTTATCAGGTATGCTACAGGAAAAACTCATATGGTGTGCCGCTTGCGTCATTTGTATAATCACACATTATTTTTTTTTTTTAATTTCGCTTTATATTAATAAATATTTTTCAAGTGGAATCGATGGAAATACATCACAATTGGACTTGTTGCCTTTTAAACCGCAGGGTCTAGACAAAATGCGTTTAAAATCACTTCTGGGAAAGTGTTGTGAAATCTACTTTGGCGAGGTTTTGTACACAGTATTGCTTTAATTTGCATAAATATATATCATTTAATTAGCTAATATATTAACCGAAAGTCATATTAACCATTTATTAGCATAATTTCATTTTGGTAAAGAACGTAGATTCGAGAAGAAATTTAGAAAATTTCTAAAAAATCAAAAGCTTGTATTAGCTTTCGCCGATTACAAAATTCATTGTGAAAAATATAAGGCACTGCCAACTTAAAATTTTACATATCAAGTGTCAGTATAGCGTTGCTGTAAGCTCTAATCTAATAGCAGCATACGAAATGTGTATTGCAGTAGATTAGCATGTTCCATATATAAAGTGTTAACCATCTGTTTCCTCAAACTAAACAAAGCTTATTTAATAGTCAAATATGGAACTTGAACCCATAATGATGTTTGTAGTTATTTATGTAATTATTTTATGATGTCTTGCACTGCTGCTATATGAAATGATGAGTCAAATGTACGAACGTACATTATTAGCGTCTTAAGAATTAATTTATTGTATATTTGTATAATTACAAATTTATTAATTTATATATATAAATTATAATATAATTATCAATATAATATTAAGTATTAATTTGTAAGTATAAAATTGTATTAAATATACTGTTTTCTTTATTTATTGAAGTATTGTCGTTTCTACTGCTAGTGTCTTATTGCTTACGCCTTTCATTTTTGGCGAAAAACAGGTATATTAGTGACTCTGATGGTATAATTACAGTTGGTATTATTAAACGTTCGCGACAAAGATCGCATTCTTCAAAAAATATTTCGAAGCAAGTAAAAAGATATATTAAATTAATTAAGATAAGTTGAGCATCACTGCAAAAAAATGCACGGCTTATAGTAAGAGGCTGCTTTCTGCGGTTGCTTTGATAATTACAAATGAAGTAATCGCTTCATGTTTGGCTGACTTATTTGAAAAGTACAGCAACAAATGCAGAGCTTAATTTATTTATTTGTTTTTGTTTATATTTCCTTAATATTTCATCTAATTTAAATATTTTTGGTAAGCATATATAGCAATGTCCGTTCAAACTGCATTTGGTGAAAAAATAGACGTAAGTACCCATAAATTTGAAGATGGAATGTGAAATGTTAAACTTTCTTATAAAAGGATTATGAAGTTCTGCATTTACTTGGCAAAGGAGGATTTGCCAGCGTCTATAAAGCGCGATGTTTGAAAACCAGTCAAATGGTTGCCATTAAAATGGTAATGTTTTATAAATTTGGGCCTCTAAGAAATATAAATTGACGATAATTTATTGCCACAGATTGATAAAAAATTAATCCAGGGTGCTGGAATGGTAAATAGAGTGCGACAGGAAGTCGAAATACATTCACGGTTAAAGCACCCTTCCGTTTTGGAGTTATATACATTTTTTCAAGATGCAAATTATGTATATTTGGTGTTAGAATTAGCCCATAATGGAGAATTACAACGCTATATGAAAGAGACAATGCATCGCCCAATGAAAGAATTCGAAGCTGCAAGTATTTTGCGGCAAGTTGTTTCTGGATTGCTGTACTTGCATTCGCATCGGATAATGCATCGCGATATCTCTCTTTCAAATTTGCTACTAAGCAAAGATATGCATGTAAAAATTGCAGATTTTGGATTAGCCGCGCAATTAAAACAACCCGACGAACGTCATGTAACGATGTGTGGTACTCCGAATTACATATCTCCAGAAGTTATAGCTAGAACATCGCACGGCCTACCAGCTGATGTATGGGGATTGGGATGTATGTTTTACACATTGCTCGTTGGTCAACCGCCATTTGATACTGATGCAGTGCAGGCCACTCTCAACAAAGTTGTTATGTCTGATTACTACGTACCGAAACATTTATCATTTGATGCTATCGATCTACTTGACAAATTACTTAGAAAAAATCCCAATGAACGAATTGCACTTGAGCATGTGCTGCAGCACCCTTTCATGGTCCGCTATAATGCTGATGTAATATCAAGTATTTGCCCTGCGGGTACGTCACCCAGCTACAGTCATAGTGGGGCCAGTTGTGATAGTGGCATCTTAACATTTACAAGCAGTAAGTGCAGTTTTTAAAGAACTTTGAACATGTCGAAATATGCAAAACACTTAACATTTTAATTTAAGGTAATGCTTCCAACTCGTCACGTATCTTATGCTGTTCTCGATCAACAGACAAGTATTCCAATGGTACTACGAATGCCCAATGCCTTAAAATCGAAAATACTCCGCAGCAGAAACTTTTAAATTACAATTCGTATGACGACATGCAAACAGATCAAAAGTGCGGAGAATGGCAATCTGGCCCCGTATTAACACATAACTCAATCGGTTATCTAAAAGGGAACGAAGAAAATGAGTTTTTACCAAATAAAAAAAGATTTGACGTTACAACGGAGCGCATATCCGTGACTCGACTTGACACCGAACGCCTGCTGCCAACGCGTTACAAAACGAAAAATGCTATTATGAGTATTCTATCTCAAGGTGAAGTGGTTATAGAGTTTATGAAATATAAGCAAAAAATGAATGAAGATCGGATTACCGATATTTGTTGGATATCGAAAGACGGTATGCGCATTATTATATACCAGCCTGATCCCGGACGAGGTTTGCCCGTTACAGATAGAGAACCGGAACTGCCAATCACATCACCAGATTGCATTTTCAATTATGACAATTTGCCTCCAAAGCACTGGAAAAAATATATATATGCCGCGCGTTTTGTGAATTTAGTGAAGAGTAAAACCCCTAAGGTGATTTACTACAGCAATCTAGCGAAGTGCACTCTTATGGAAAGTAAGGAAGATTTTGAGGTTTGCTTTTATTCAGATGCAAAAATTACACAATCCCGAACCGAAGGTTTAAAAGTCTATGATCGCCATAGTCGACAAATAAATCCTAGTCTACAACCACAAATTGCTGATCCTTTAATTGAACATAAAGAATTGTGCTACAGTCACTGCTTATCCGTATGTGAAGCCTTAGAGTTGATAGAGAAAAATGGTTCAAATCGTTGCTTTCCTGTGGTTATTGGGCGCCGACCCAATCCCGAGCCACGATCTCAGTATTCCTCAACGCCTAGCCGCGACGTTGGCAATGTTATGCATTTTTCAACACCCAAATCACTTCAAGGAAATTCCAAAAAGTTTTTCACGACTCCTATGTCTAATGTGCGCGATGAAACGTCCAGAAATTTCCAAAAGCAGCAGAATGAAGTAGAAGAGTTTCCATCGTCTAAGCAAAGTATGGCGATAAAGCATATCAACATAGCTGACTTGGGTGTAGCTACAGAGGTAGAGGTGTTGGCATTTCCCATTTAATAATAATTTCTCCAAGAATTTTCGAATTGTAATTTTTAGTTATCTCATGGCGTTATTCAACTTAAATTTTATGATGGTTCGGTCATTTCAAAAATTCCGAGAGAACAAGGCGGTGGAGTTACCTTCACTCAAAGTAACGGACTTTCGACCCATTTCAATCTTCAGGACGATCTACCTCTACAGGTTAGAGATAAACTAAGTTATCTTTCGCTTGCGGAGAGGCAGTTGACGTTATCCACCGCAGATTGTATTTCCAATGATATTACTAATCATGCTAGGAGCAATTTGAATTATATGCCAATAAGAACCGAACCTTTTATTCATCCAATGAAGTTTTTTAGATGAAACATTTTTACGGATAATATCAGAGATATGTGTAACAGTGTACAAAGGATTCTATGCTCTAAGCATTTCAATATTTTCGAACTATCGAACAGATTCAAATATTTTGAATCGTTGTATAAGTTTATTTATATTTAGTACAAATGCAAACACACCTTAATGAAATTGTATTTTTGAACAAATTATATAAGCAATTTGTATTTTAATTTGTCTTTTTTTTTTCTTTTTTATATATATATGTATTTTAAAGCGTATGTACATTGTTAAGGATAGGTATGAGTTTCCATATGAATGTCTACATGGATTTTTACGTAATTTCTAATAAAAAGTTGCATATTTTTTTGTGAAAGCGCGCAACACACACCCACCCACACATAAACACAACCAAACAAAGAGAATTGCATTGACTTGTTTGTTCCAGTACTACAAGAATTTGGATATTGTCATAAATAATTAGCAATTCAGTTAGGTTAAGCTTTCGATTCAACAGGATTTAATCCGATGTTTATTAAGGCACGTTTCAAACGTTTCCAAAAAATTTTTCTCTCTTCCGATAGTCTCGTTGTGTTCTTACCATCCCTGGGCCATTTAATGTAGGTCTTTATCTGCATTAGGTATTGTAGCGTCTTGGGACGTTTAACTTTTGGTATATCCTCCAGAAATACAATAATCAAATGATTTTTACTGGCGTCAAATATGCTAAAAGGAATATAAATATAAATAAATAAATAAGTAAATAAATAAATATTTTTCTTTCATTTTTCTTAACGTATTTCAATTTTTACCTATGCTGGGCGAGGTACATTTCAAACTGACACCAGTGGCTAAGCAAAAAATTGGATGAAATGAGCAACATAATGGCTCGTGATCGATCCATACAGGACATAATATTATCGAGTATAGTAACACCTATCTATAAGTATATAATGTATAATAGGATTCTATAAGAAGGAAAAAGCCACAATGGTCTGTCATTTGATTCATATAAGATAACATACTTGAAAATCGCGTTCGTGCAAGCATAAAGAGATTTCATTCGTATCTTCGATATTTGGTAGGAGTTCTTGTAATATCCAATTGCGATCGCTTTGACAGTAGCTAATGAATAGGTCATAAATCATGTTCGGGCAATTGTGAGCTGAAATAATGAACTTATCTGCGCGTTTTTTAAAAGCTCTTGATAAAAGTGTGGCCGATCTTAAAGAAGTGTAATAATAAAAAAGATGCCAACGTATGAAATAAATTAAAATTGCAACTAAGACCAATACGATTACGGTTCCAATGGATATGCTTACATATATAGTAAGCGAATGTAAGTAATTGGTAATCTCTTCAACGATCGAAGACTGCTGGCAATTCAATGTAATAATGGTTCGGCGTTCCGTTTCATTGAAACACCAATAGTGGTCTTCTTCATAATCGAATAATTGGAATCTTGGTGATGTTCCATTTAATTTATCATAAATCGGTGCAATTGTTTCGATATTTGGTAAATGAAGCGGCCGCATGGCGTACAATGATTTAGATCCTGCTGTGAGGTGTATTTTGAAGCGTCTCCTTGCAGTCTTGCGTTTTTCAATTTGTAGAGAATCATCTTCTGCTTTCGAAAAATACTTCGATCTCATGATCCAAAATTCAGACGGTCTCGGTTGAATTTCTTTAGATGACTCTTTCATTCTCCTTTTTCCAAATTGCTCGCAATCACTGTTATAATAGTTTGCGATAGCAATGTCAACAATGTCTTTAAGCATGCAATCGCAAATGAAATTATTATGGCCAAGGCTTAGATAGTCCAGCGTATTAAAGTCCTTAAGCATTTCCGTAGTTACGATGTTAATATTGTTGTCGCGCAAATTTAATGCTTTCAAATTTACGTTCTCGATGAAAACGCGACTATACCAATTGCCCACATGATTGGAACTTAAATCAAGCAACTCCACGTCATGTAAAGATCTAAATGTATCAAATGATATGGTATTAATGTTATTCCCCGCCAAACTTAGGATTAACAGTTTACCCAAACGCTTGATCCAACGCAAATTCTTCAGGTTAGATCTTTCAAAGTAGAGATAAAGTAAAGTGTCAGAGACTCCTTGAAATGCGTTATCCATAATATTATTTGCGGCATAGGTGTTGCCAGATAGATCCAGACCCTCAAGAACGGTACTTTTAAATAATTCATTACCTATTACAGGCAAATCAGTGTAACATAGACTTAAGTATTTCAGTTTACCACTGAGCTGAGTGAACGCTACAAGACTACTGCCAGCCAATTTTGTATGCGATAAATCCAAATACTTTAATTCCGGTAAAAATCTAAATGTGAATTGTTCAATACTGATGCCATAATTGATATGAAGAATTTCTTCTAAATTCGGCCGTGTCGATTTGTAGTTGTTGAACGATATATCCAAATACTCTAAGTATGGTATGCTGACAAACGTATCAAAGGATAATGTGAAGAACTTGTTGTGCGACATAAAAAGTTTTTGCAAATTTGGCACATTTTTGAAAACGGTTGACAAAATGTATTCGATACCGCAATGGCTAAGATCCAACTCAATCAGTTTGGGAAGAGAAGGAAATGTTGCCCATGCCACTAAATCTTTTACAGGTGAAAAAAAAAATGAAACAAATACACAGAATAATAAAAATAATTCTCATTTTAAATATAAAGCAAGTAAAAATACTATAGTAGATGGTGGGCCATGACCTACTAGGCACTATACTACCCTATAGTTATCAATATAACGACTCTTCAAAATAAGGCGTTATATGGGAAGTGGTCGAAAAAGTGATCCGATTCGAACCATTTTCAATAGTGTTCGGCCTTTGGCCAAAACACTTCTGTGTACCAAGAAAACAAAACAGATCGACGCATAGGCAAGCTTAGATTGATACACAAAATGATTCTGAATCGATCGGGTCTATCTCAAGTGTCGTGTGCACAACTTAACAAAGAAACGGCGCAGACCATAAAAAGACAGAATTTTAGTTTGATTATGATCGACTCTGTAATGTTTATAGTACACTGTCTAGTCACATTTGCAAACAAGCAACCAGTAAAAGCACTACAGTGGGTCACGCATCAACATTGAATACCCTAACTCATTTCGCTTATTACAGTCACAAATAAAACGATTTGCCAAAATAAGATGTTATATGGGAAGTGCCCAAAAAAAAAGGGTTCAATTCGAACGACTTGCAATAGCATTCGTCCTTGGGACAAAACAAGTCAGTGTATCAAACCAGTAAGTTGAACCCAAGACAACAAGACAGAAAGATGGATAGACGAGCTTAAATAGATTCGGAAAGTGATTCTAAATCAATCGGTATAATAAAACGTGGACTTATCTCAAATTTTTCTTGGTGTTGCATATGTCCGCACAAACTTGATATGCCCTTGTACAACAAGTGGTGTAGCTTTTACAAGATATTCGATTGGCATGGATAGCGAAGAACGTTTCACGCGGCACATAGATCGTATATAAACCAAAAACTTAATTAATGGACTCCGCTTGATTTATGTGGTAATTGGGGGAAAATTTTTCGCCCGATTTAGCTCAGTTTCGAATTTTGCAGGGACCTTTTCTGCCAGACAACTTTATGACGATGCCCATAATCTATTTAAATTGAAAGCTCAGCAATAATAAAGCAATAGGTTAGGATGAAAAGAAAATTTGCAATTCCTTGAGAAGCGTCTGGACGACTCGTTAAATGGCGTATATAGAAATATATAAATTGCACTTACTTTTGAACCTAGTTTTGGTAATCCTTAGGTCACCGTGCAAATAGATTGACAATCATAACGAAATCGATTCGGTCATTCCGCCCTTATTAAACACGCGGCCAGTTCATTGGAATTGTAAAAGGAAAAGTCACCAATGCTTGGAAATTTGTTGTTCCAAATTTTAACTTTTTTAATAACAATAAAGAGGGCGTTATAATCTAACAAAAAGTATCCTATCGCGCAGGGGATGTCATGTAACATGGTTACGGCTAGAACGATGTGGGGAAAAAGAAAAATAGACAACGACTGCACCCAAGTACCGATTAAACGGCATTGCGGTTTAAACCTGCAAACATCGTCTTGATAGTCGACTTTTATCCATTTAGCTGGTCATTCGGCAGTACACTAAGTTACTCGTGTTCTACGTGCAATGGTACGGAAGATGTTGTGCGATCGTGCGCCCGAAAATGGACATGTTTTCAATGAATGAAATATTTCATTTTTCATGTGAAAATATCATATAATTACTTCATGAAATTTGTGTTATATATCTTACCGTCTGTTCGAGTATGCGATGAAAATAACGGGAAGTTATTGCCGCTTATTGTCAAGTACAGTAAATCTTTCGATATACTTTGCAACGTTTTATATGGTACGCTCGTGAGATTATTATAGGCTCCAGAGAATATCACTATATTTTTCTTATGGCCAAGGGCTATCAATTTATTTTGAAGCGCCGCATAAAGTCTAACATCAGTGTGTAAATTTAAGTGCGATATATCAACTATAAAAAATGGCTAGAGATGTTACTACGGAAAGTTTTTGCTGCTATTTTTTATCAAAAAATATTTCATATTATATTTACTTGAGGTGTTAGGTTCGGTTACCCGAAGCGTTCCATTCGAGTAAGTCCACCATAGGTGCGCAGATTTTATATATTCTAATAAGCAAATGTAATCGCTTTTATCTTTAAATTGTCCAGCGGCGCTTACAAGGCTTCGCAGGCTGTCACTGTTATCATCAAAATTCGAAGCAATTGTTTTCATTTTGAATTCTCCGCTAGTCGAGAAGTTCGCATGTTCATTCATGTTTTTGCCATACGGCATATAAGTTAAATTTTTTAACTTGTTTGCAACGGAAGGTTGATTTATGTTTTTATTCTTAGCTTTGAAATAATTATAATGCAAATGTTTGTGAAAAATATTTTTAAAATGAACGCCATTAGCGATCGTGTAAGAATCGATTAAAAAATTCCCTACCAATATAATGGTAAAGAGCTTATCAGGTATATACATTTTATTTAGATGCGGGCCCAGTCACTGCTTACAGTTTCATACGCTGTCTCTGTATTGCAATTAATTATATATTCTCAATATTAATTAAATTTGAAATTCTATGCAAAAAGTAATTTTAATATCGCGAATACAATTTCAGTCCACTTTAATTGCCTGCTACCTAACAATTGATAAAGTAATCAATTTTGGCTCGTAATTAATCATAATATTTTATGTCTGTATTACGAATGAATTTTTTTTTTTTTGTAAGTTTTGTCTTATCATTAGAGTGGTAGTGTGTTCATGTTTATTTAAGACTGTTTATCAATAAAACAAAGTCTCAACGCTTGCATTCTATTCACTAATCCCTAGTAAAATGAAGAATATTTCGAAATCGTTGCAACCGTTCGCTAAATATTGCATTGAATTTATTATTTATTTGATGGAACAATTGCCAGAGTCAAATATTCTAATGGCGCAAATTTGATGAGGCAAATTTGCGTTCGCAAATCTGGCAGCTCCTCTTAATTGCGAACGTATGTACACATGCGCTATGTGAATATTTACAAGAATTTCGCTCCTCAACCCATTGACAATATATATATATATATATATATAAATAAAATAATAAGATGTTACGTTGCAATACTGAAAGGAAAGACGTTATAAATTATCGAAAAGTTTCACTTATCTAATTTACTTACGCATACGCATACACAACATTTATATGAGTGCACTATGCGTAAATCACACACGCTTTTATTGGAGGAAGCAAAATCCGTGATGGAATCAAATGATTGCGGTTCAGATAGTTACTCATCGAATACGGAATCGTGTACAGAGTCGTATGGTGATGGCAGTGAAACTGCCAACTGGGAGGAATATGTAAATGAAGATGGACTTTTATTTTATGCCGAATACGTTCCGTTCGATTTAAATAAGTGCTCGAATAGCGCAGACAAGTTGGGCGATATTACTAAAAATTGTTCATTGCGTTTTTCGAAAAAGCACGCTCGTAGGCCTCTTCATCAAAATTCGAAACTGAATCAGGAAACTAAGGAGTCTGGAGAATCCGAATTGAAATTTGCTGACATAGATAAGCGAATTGAAAATTGCAAAACGTTAGAATTGGTTATAACCGCTTCGGATCGTTATCGGTTCGGTCGCCGATCGACTGCAGTGGAATCAATTTTAGGATTTCGTGTTGCTCCCTTTCCCGATCAGCCCGAATGTTTAATGGTTGAAAGTTTCGTGCACGACATGCCCGCTTTGTTACAGCAAGAAAAGCTAGTTCCCATACTAAAAGGTGATTGGTTCAAGTCCTTGAATGATATCGAAATACATACAAGCAATGTTGACGCGCTCCTATTACAATTTATTGAGCCAACAAGGGTGTGCTTGACATTTCAGGGGCGCTCAGATTTACAACATGAAGCCAAAAGTTCTGGGACAAGCAATACGAGCGATAAGAAAAGAATAATAAATTTTGATATGTTTGCCAGTATGCTCGATAAATTGCTCAATTTGTCGCCCCTAATAACGGAACAATTTGAAAGTGTATTAATGTTCGCCTTATTAATCTTACCCCCCGAGTGTTATCAAAATGAAGAGCATAAAAATTCGCTGTTTTATTATCCGGAGGATATTAACAAAAATTTTTTATATAAAGCACGTGGAAGTTTTCTCACCCTTCACACTGTGCTAAGCGAGGAACTTAAAACTAAACCGTCTGCGTCTAAATTGACTTTCGATAATAGTCAATATTACGTTTGCTACCGAAACATTAATGGATTTCTTGTCCTATTTTCATTCCCTTGCGCGTTTGTCAATCTCTCGGAGAGTAATTTGCGTGCTGATGAGCTGATAAATTATATGCATTTTGCGTTGCCTCATATTGGTCTGGATAGTTTTAAAAATAGCTATTTTCGTAATTGTTTGGTAAACTTTTGCAATATTCAACGCGTTCGCTTGCTTTTAAGCTACAAAAAGCATTCGTCGTCTTTTGAGGAAATTCTTAGAGAATCCCGTTACTTACCGTTACCGAAAGAGGCCCAACTTCGAATTTTTGATGCGCTCAGCGAAATGGAGTCGATGGACTATCGTAATTGGAACGATGAACCCCTACATACGCATCGGGAATTCTTCATTTATGGCAGCGTACTGTATTTCAATCATTTTATATTGATCTCGCAAATGCCGTTAGAGATGCGTCTACACATTGAGGTTAGCCTTCGATGTCGCGGCATTTTTGACTTTGTGACCAGAAATAATGTCAAAGAACTTTATATTTGGGAAGAGATCGAACTTACTAATCTGACGGGACGTTATTTTCTAACTGTATGCGGTCGCAACCACCTAATCTTGGCTGTTATTTTGAAAATGTTCGAAGCTCCTGATGTGGAGAATGGTTGTAAAATTTCTCCATCACTTTTTTATATCGAGGAAATTCAAGAGACTTTGGATCATTTGATACGCAGCGGTATTGAGTCCTTGGCCATGTTTTGGTCCGTATCGAATAAACGCCCTGAAATATTAGAAGGGCTCTTGTCAACAGAAGGTCATGAATCATTAGAAACATATGCAACAAAAAAATTTGACATGTATCTTAAGCACAAACTTGCATCGCCCAGCAGCAGTTCGAAAGAATTAGCCACAAACACAAGTGCTCAAACACAGCGAATTATTTCGTACGATGAAGATACGTTACTTTGCTCATCACTGGGCGGTTCTTCTGTGCATAGCTTAACACTTAGTGAAGAAGAGTTGAGTAAAAAGCGCTTCGTTTCGAATCCCATCGGTGATGAGTCTGACAGCGGTTCGGATTGGGAAAACTTTTCTGACCGTAACCCATTACATTATACTGGCTTCGAATCGGACACCCAATCTCAAGTTACTGAATCACTTTGGAAAGAGATAAGTAATGTTGTGCCTACTAAAGTATCGGCCGGATGGAAAAATTCAATATACTATTATCTATATATCGATCATTCAAATAGTACTGTGTTTTGTCCATTGAAATCTTCTGCCGACAGTTTTCCTTATGTGCAAGAAATGCGACAAGCTTTTCACTTTATACACAATATCTTACAAAAAACGAAATGCTTGCGACGAGACGCGAATAAAGTGCACAGTCAAGATATTACTTTAATAAGAGAAAGCGGGATGACTGTACAGGTGCAAGATAAATTCACTCCTAACAATGACTTGATGAAAGCCCGTTTTGTCGTGGTCGGCCGGTTTTTCCAGTCTTCTCAAACCGAGATATATATATGTCATCGTCCTGAAATTCCGCAAAATATGGTAGAGTTGGCATTTCGTCTATCGTTCTATTCATTTGGCTAATAACGCGCATCTCATACCTGGGCGAAGGATAATTTGTAAGAATAGTTATTAGCATAGCATTGTATTAGTTTATCCGTTCATGAAATCCTAAACTGAAATCGTAAACATCGAAGATGCCGGCTATAAAAATAAAACATATATTTTTTGTTGCACAAACAAGTAAACAAGTTACAGTCGAAATGGCTAAGGATAGGCAGTGCTTTAATGATCGGAAAGATCTTGATGTCATGCACCATTTGCGATGGAAGGATGGAAGATTAAGCTCGCGCGAATGTATGCAACGCCCAAGAGAACATAACACAGACGCGACTTTTATTATAACAATCGATTCAGAATTACTCCCTGAATCGTTTCAAGTTTGGCCGTTCGCCTGTGTGCCTTTTTTTGCTTGTGGTTAGGTCACAAATTTTTATGAAATTTGGCACACCGACATATTTCGGTCCAAGGACAAACGCTGTTGAAAATGACTCGGATCGATTCGCTATTTCGATCACTTTCCATATGAAGCCTTAATTTGAAATATTCTTATATGGACAACTATACTAGGCGAAGTGGAGTATTATATAAAATCTTTCTAGATTCTTTTCTACCTCACACCTTCGTGACATTGTAGGCATGGACTTGGTTTTTGACAAGACAAATACACGCCCATATAAGTTCAATATCGGATGTGTCAATGCAGATTTTGAGCATATTAATGAATTAATGTCGTCTTACGGATTTATCTTGTCAGTGGTTATTGTTATTGTTATTGTTATTGTTACTGTTACTATTGCGTGGACAATCCGTTCTTTGCCCATGCGAATGGCAATGTGATCGGCTCTTCAGTTTTAGGAATCTTATGAATTCCGCCGCCCGCGTTATGAAGTGCTCGCCCAACACTTGGTGCATGCTTCTGGCCTCGCATTTACATAGGATATGGCGTAGGTGACGTTTCGCTCCTCTCTTGGCAGAATCTGGCATGAATCGGTATCGGAGATACACATGTTTCTCAGGTGATACCTATGCGAATTGTAACCCTTGTAGGAGCAGTATGTCACACTCTGCCTATTTGCTCTACCGGAAGATTAATTAGATCCCCTTGCTTGCTTTCAATCGCATTCGGAGTACTTCTGCGCCCATTGCTCTCTTAACCTATTAATGCGGCTAATTGCAACGTCACAGAAAGATCCAAGACCCATCATGGTCCTTTGGGTTGTCCTGTTGGCTAGACAGTCAGCCTGCTGGTTGCCTCTCATTGCCTTCAGTGCTAATCAATAATTAAGTAATAAAGTATTTGTCTTGGGTTTCTCCTCTCTGGGGAAAATCAATTAGTCGAAATGAACTGGATTTGGGATTTCCGTAGCAATATGTATGTAATTAAAATTTTGTAAGGAGGATTACATTACATTACATTACATTACATTACATTACATACATTAAATATGTAATTATCGAAAATGGAAATGTAAATAATTTAAATAAATTAAGTTAAGAATAACATGGAGATAAAGTATAATTTGCTAAGAAAATAAATCAACAGTTATATTAGGCGAAGGAGTGTAAAGCATCCTACGATCTTGGTTTGACTTGTTTATAGCAAAGGAAGTTAACCGGAAAATGTTTAAAGGCTTTATATAGAATAAACAAGAAAAGCGTATGAATTTGATTTGAAGCTTTTCGTGCCCTACAGAACTTGTTATACAAGTTTTTGCGGATGTATGCAACACCCAGAACGACTTGAGATAGATTCACGTTTCATTACACCGATCGATTCAGAATCATTTCGTGAATCGATTTAAGATTGTCTGCTCGTCTGTCTGTCTGTCTGTCTGTCCATGTAACTTTATGTTTAACCTACAGGTCGCAATTTTTGAGATATTTTGATGAAATTTGTTATAATTACGTGCTGTGACCCATATAACGCCTTATTTTGGAAACTTGTTATATGGGAAAAATTGCAATTTTCAAAACTTTCCATTTCATAAAAATTGTCGAGTAACAGTATTTCGATATTTTAAATTGGTATGAAAAAATTGGTTCGGTTGGGGAAATTTTGTGAATCTCACCTCATACAGCTGTTCCTACGAAAGCCCAATCTTTATATGGCAAAAGCGTCTAATTTTCGAAAATTGATTCGTAATAGAAAATTGACAAAGATGACTAATTGCTAATATTTTATGATGCAAATTTGTTCAGTCAGTAGTCATTAAAGTGTCTCTTGGTCTTGTTTTCTTGGACTCCGCTCCAATTGAGATTTCTCATGAATAGTAAGGACTTCAGAAAATGATTTAGTTTTTAATATTTTATGATAAAAATTGGACCAGTACAAAAATTTGGATCAGATAGATCTGTTTTTTAGATTCTAACGTATATATAGTGGTTATTATGCAAGCACTTATATGGAGAGAAAGTATAATTTCTAGTTTTTTATGATGGAAACTGAAAAATAATCAAATTTTTAGGAAGAAGTTTAGGAGAGATTAAGTTTCAAAAATTTGGATTGCATCATGTAATGTTTCGGGCATCCTCCAATATGCGAAAACGAACGAATAATGATATTAGGCGAAGTGGCATAGAGTATCTAATGGTCGGTCTTTTCCAGCTATAATGTCCTTGCTAGTTTTATATAAATTTACAAAAATTGCTCTATAACGTTCAATGAACGAAACGTGATACTAACCTTCTTAAGGTTCGCATTTGCAGAATCGAAAATATACTCATTAAGTTGAGATTTTCTGCCCAGATATACATATGTGCGTGTATACATTATATTAATAATATTAGTGTGTATGCCTTTTGTAACGTAAGAGATATCATGCGTGTATATACTTCCTTAGCAAAACACGATTTGGACTCAAATTAGTCAATATCACGCTTTGTTTTGTTACTGGAATTCTTAAACATAAGAAGTTAGCTGTCTTTGATTTAAGTGCTTAGATAAATTCCGCAACGCGAATCTAAATTACTGAAAACTGAGAAGTATGAAGCAGTATTTATTTTGGAATAGCGTTAGTTGTTGCGCGGTCATCACAATATTTCTGATATTTGAGTACTTTTTTCTGCATATCTTACATATCTTAGGACCTTATCTGAGGAAAATTATTTTATTTTTCCTTTTTGAGATTGCTTTAAAATCCAGCTTTCCTTACGCGACTTTAATCTTTTAGTCTAAACACTTTTCTAGATAATTACCTTAGCTAGACATAATTATTTGCATTGGATTCGCTGATCCGCCGTCAAGATGCTTAGCTTAACTTAATTCGTTCTTACGATTATTGTAATTGAGCCATTGCTTATAGTTTTATGATTCCCGGGACATTGCCGTGTAAATTCTATGGGCGAATAGATTCGCAGCTACATTGCAATCTTTAATATGAGCTCTGATTATACCCTCAACACAAATGCATATTTGCTAAGCAATCGAATGGAAAATTAATTTCCATAATATGTTTTTCAATGAGAATTTCTTCTAAAGATGGCATCGCATTATGCATTGAAATTGGAAAATACAAAGTATTTGGAAAAGACAAAATTTGAGAAACTATTTTTTTTTTTGAGAAAAAGAAAAAAAAAATTTATTTATGAGAAATTACTTGCAAACTTTTCATTTTTAATTAAGCATTTAAAAGCGATGGATCAAAATATTTTTAATTTTTTTTTTTTTAAAAAGCTTTGAGTTACGGTAAGTAAATCACTTATTAATTGAAAGACAAATTGTTCGCATACACCTACAGTTAAGTCCACATTTTTGATGTGAGTGTTCGCAGCTGAAGCGTGAATTTTTTTCTTTTTTTTTCCTGAATTTATAATAAACGCTACTTATGAATGAAACATCGCTAAACAAACTTATCTATCTATTTATAAGCACAAACATTAAATAATTTTTATGTGTGTATGTAACGACATGAATATGTATACAGAGAGACATTCCTTATGTACAGAAAAATATCTTTACATTCATCCAAACTATATAAATGTCCATAATAAACTAATCGTTATATCAATTTCAGTGATGAAGAAACTTTGGCCGTGCACAGGCACAGGCACAGGTACAGGCACAGGTACAGGTACAGGCGCAGGTACACGCACAGGTATAGGTACAGGTAAAGGGGCAGGTAAAATTTGAATTTGTTGTTAAAATCTCTTATCTTATTTAGTTAAGATAACCGCTTACGAGATGAGTAATGCGAATAATAATCAAGTAAATTTACGTAAAGAACATAACTTAAAGAATCCGTCAATAAATTTATGGATACCTATGCTACTGATTGCTCATGCAGCCGTAGGTACAATGATAAAAACCGAAAATAAAGAACAGTCGGAGAATATGCAACACATCGTGACAGAATCAAATCAAAGTAAGCACTTGTTTATAGTACGCGGTATTTGCAACAATATGCGTATGTTTTGAAAAAAATACCGTAATTTTTAACAAAATTTTCTCTATCGTTTAGTTATATTTAACGATACCGAGCACATTTCCCAAGCGAGTGAAATACAAAAAGCCGTTTGTACTGTAACTGCCGGTGAAGTAAGAGCTAGCGCGGAGGCTGTAACGACAAAAACATTGAAAGGAGTGTGTGGGTCAGATGAAATGAAGCACGCCTTCAGTGATTTAAAGAATGAGCTATACCATGAACTCGAAGAGATCAAAAAAATATTGCGCTCATTGAGATATAAGTGCGGTACTGAAATGGTTCTCAATCAAAATCAACAGAATAACAATATTGATAAAAATATTGTAAAAATGACTACAACTTTCAAACCTGAAAAATTTCAAACGATCGCTAGCGATTTAAAATCGAATGACATTAGTAATCGTATCACTTCGAAAATGAAATCATTATCAAGTGAAGAAACCGTAACAGCCAGAGATCGGTTACTTAATAACTTAAAACAAATCAATAAGGCAGGTTTACCAGATCAGACCAGGGGTGATCTTAAAGTGTTTACCTACCATTGGAAGATTGAAATGTTTACAAAACGTCTAGAGAACCAAAATAGCGCCATTATGGATAGTCCAACATTTACAGTTGGAGGTGCGATCACTTTTATTCGATTTAATATTTAATAAATGCTTTAAATTTGATGCGTCTATCGTTTCAGGAAGAGCATTATGCATACGAGCTCACTTTCATCATTTACGTCGTGATTTTCTATATTTGCAATTAATTGAAGCGAAATCCACTCTATCATCTACAAGCAGCATTACTTTGGATATGGGGAATATTTTTAAAGAAATTGCAAATGAAAACAATTTCAATTTCAAACATAGAATATCTGTATTAGATCAGGTGTGTTCAACTGCACGCTTTCTTATCCAGTAATAATAATAATAATAATAATAATAATGATGATGAATAATTTTCAGAATCATCAAGGATCCAAAGATCTTGTTTCGCAAGAATATAGCAATTTAGAAGCTGGATTTTTAATACCAAATACTGCTCTGCTGGAAAGTCCTTACCTGAAACATGATACTTTGTTGATACAAATTTTTTTGTATTTATAATAAAGCATAGTTTTCAAAATATAATTTATTGGCATTCTAAATTATTGCAAATAGTTTTTACAATTTACTTCGAGCACCCTTCGCTTGTATATTTAGATAAGGTGATGCGAGCGGATACAACTCTTTCGATGATTTGAAAGCAACAAAATCAGTAATCTTCTGGTGATGCCTGTCCAACCATTCGTCGCAATTTTCCGCTGCATCGTATTGCGTTGATAAAATGTGTACAACGAGCACACGCCTTTCAGGGCTATTGCACCCTATAAACGACTTTTGAAAACATTATTAGTTATTTTATTTTATCCATTTTTGTGATCTATCAAGCTTACTTTATAGCATTCTATTAGCTCTGGCTTAGTAATTTTACGCAAAAGAGCGACTTCCGCCTCGCTTCGATCGAAATGATATTGAGCTAAAGCGATTTCATTGTAGAATTGATTAAATTGATTGTAGACCGTTTTCGGTTTTTCCAATTTCTTAACAGCCAAAGCTTCCTTATGACGTTCAAATTCTTCCGGAGGCATTTCTTCAATTGTTTGCTAAATGAGAAATAAAGAAATTTACAGTATCTGGAAACAAGCTATGAACAACAATGTTCGCATTACCAAATAGTTTTTTAAGAAATTCTCAATACGATCTTCTACAAAGGATGGATGTTTCGAAGATTGAACAATAATACGAAAGCCATTAACTCCATTCACCTTGCGCATACCACTAAAGACAATATAACCTAATTGCTCCTTTATTTCATGAATAGAAACGAATAAGAAGAAGAAGATAAGTGATGCAAAAATGCAAAAATGCATTTAGTTAATAATTTACCTTTGTACGTAAACAATCATAACAAGGTTCTGTTAAGATTTGAGCCATCAAATTGACCATAATGTTACTATGATCAGTTTGCGGTCCACATTGAAAATAAACTTGTGTACATGAACTTTTGTGAAATTCATTTTCCTTTTCAAACAAATAATTGTCGCCTAATAGTATAAAGTGCAATAGAACAATATATAATCACTGATCGTATACAGTTTGAATTGGAATTAACTCAATTATAAGGCACAAATTTAGTGATTATTACTAACCGGGACATAATTTATATTCGCGTTTCGCTAACATTTGACGTGCTAACAATGGTAAGATTTTTGCATTCGTCAACTCCAACTGTTCGTTCATTACGGCGGCAATTTCATGCGCCTGTTTTTTGTTTACATTGCCGTAGATAAAACATTCAGTATGGAGTCGTGACAGAAACTGTTTAGCATAGCTAATTACACGATCGAAAGTGACCACTAAAATCATATAAAAACGATAAGCAATTTACATAACATCGATTTATATTAAATATATTGCTTACATTCCATAGCTTCTAAAAGTTCATTGTTCGCCCAAGCATTTTCGGTTAACAAAAGAGCCAAATAGTATATCGAGTGTTGATACGGTTGTTCGGCATAGAAATTTTTAAGAGAGCGAGCGTATTCCTCCTTTAAAATATTGAAACGTTTCTCATCAGCTTGAAACTCAAATAAATGATAAAGAAGTTTTTTCAGAAGAGTCATTTGCTTATCATTGTAACCACGTATAGTAAACTGGAAAATAAATAAACAAAAAATATATTTACAAATATATATAAAACATATTACCTGAAACTCTTTTTACGCAATACATAATTTCTTAAAATTATCAAACGGTTACAACGAGATATTTGAAATTTCGCAGAATTTCTTACTTTAAGAAGGAAAGCATAATTTTACAAATTCTGCAGAATTTTTTTATATTCCACTTTTTTTGTTTCTTTTTATAGTTTATCTTATGTATAAAAAATGTATGCGAAAGAGGTATAAATTAAAAGCCCACCTCAATTCCATTTGATTTAGTAGCAACTTGGAGTTTCAAATCTGCTAATTCTGCGTCATATATATACTCGTTCAGTTGATCTTTTACTAGAGAAACCATCAAGTAATTTAGATTAAAGTTCAATGGATCTAAGTAGGCAATCGGATTGGACAGATTGAAAGACATGCATGTTTTCGGCTTTAAATAATAATCGTCCTGTTTGTGCCAAACACGCAAAATGGGCGTATCCGCGATAATTATGGGATGCTTAGATAAATCAGCATCGAACGGCACCAAATCAAAATTTTCGGGTATGAAAGCATTCGGCAAAGATAGTGCTAAATTTTTATTAAGCTCACAAGTTTCCCATTTCTGCATAAACAAAAGGTTTATGGTATTATTAGCTTTAATAGGTTCAAGTTATGCCCGATTGTGTGGGATAAGTACCTTGATTGTCGCATTATTGATTTTGAGAGTACCATACTTAGTTTGATAAAAGGGCTCAACAAGATCTGCATATTTCTCGTAGCTTTGACCCACTAAAACAATCCGACACTTAGATGGCAATAATTCATTTAGAAGTTTCGTTATAAGATCTGGCCTCCATTCGTTATTTAGAAAAGGTGCTGTCAAGACTTCTTCTAAGGGGTAAATCTTTTATAAAAAAGTTACATAAATAACAGTTTTCATCCGCTTTAACTTAGCTTAGATAATTATCTATACCTGCATGGAAGTCACTGCATTTGTTACAAGATTTTCTGGCTTCTCTTTTTCCTTAAATCTAAAATGCATTTCATTTAACTTAACGCATTCGTCAAATATCCATTTCTGTGGTCCCATTTCCCTTAACATTTGCAAATACTGTAATATAAAAATATTAATAAATTAAAAATTCATTATTTATGTAATACATAAAAAAAATATTGTTTCTTACTTGAAATATTATATTAACAATGTCGTCTACATGGTTTAAGCCCTCTTCTGTTAGATCAACATATATTTCGAAGAATCCAAAACCCTTTAAAGTGTTTTGATGGCCTGATAATAAACTACATTAGAGAGGAGAAGCAACCAAGAATGTTTGAAAATTGATATTGAATCAAGTACGCTGACTTACCCATTACACCAACCTAACCTTCGTAATTCAGATAGAATACTACCTTTTCCTTCATGACCAAGCAAATGCGATAAATAGCCATCGGGCTGTAAAAACGATACAAATATAACTTAAAGCATATTTTTGTTAACTTAATTGACAAACCGCTGACTTGTAAAACTCGGCTAAATCGTCTGTTGTGAAACAAATTGTTAGTGAACGCAAATCTTTTACAGGTACAATGAAAACCTTTTGCCCGTATCGTTCTTCATCAAACGGTTGTGGTGGCCATTTTGGAACATCTACGTTTTTATTCTCAATTTCTGAGAATTTTTCGATAACCATCATCTCTAATTCATTTAAAGACTCTAAAAAATGAGAAAAATATTGACGAGTATAACAACCTTAGACACACTTGTTTATTATACATTAAAAATTAACCTTTTCCTAGGACTGCCAGGCTCATAATATTTGCCGAATACCATTTCTTATGGAAGCTTAAAAGTTCTTTGCGAACGTCTATGTTTTTGGACTTAGGGATATCGTATAGTGTTGTCTTATTACCACTGCCAAATTTTTTGTAAGCATGTCCGCATTTAGCTAGATGTCTTTGAACTTGTTTAATCCGCCATACATCGTTTGATAGATTTTTTTCATGCTCCGAATTAACAGCATTAATCTCACGTTCGGTAGCACTTGGCGTGAAGAGTGGAGCAATAAAAAACTGAGCAAAACGATCTAGAGCACCTTCTAATTTATCAGGGGCTACGTAAAAATGATATTTTGTCATCAACGGATACGTGGACGCGTTACTACTACCACCGCTCTGTGAGAGATAATTGGTGTAGCCGTTCTCGTGTGGATATTTCTCTGTTCCCAAAAAGAGCATGTGTTCGCAAAAGTGAGCTAAACCAGGTAAGTCGTCAGGGTCGGACATGTGTCTAGAGCATATATTTAAAATAATGACTCATTTTTTATCTTAACATTCTTTAAGATCGCTCACCCTATTTGAACAGCCAATGCCGCTGCAGAAACATCTGTTTTTGGATCACTAATTAGTAACACTTTCAGACCGTTTTCTAACTGGAGCCCTCGATAATCACGAGTATCTTCTTCAGATTTTTCAATATTGTTTACTCTGCCAGTGTTAAGTGTCAAATATGTAATTTTGCACGTAATTATTAAATTCATTGCTCACCTAATAATTGTATCCATATCTTGAAGTTTTTTAACCGTCATCTTGTTGTCTGCGTGTTCTGTTTGATCCAACTCTAGCGATTTCGAACTCATTTCGTGAATATTTCTGATATCAATTTGACTACTGCGATCTAACACCACTTGAAATTTATATAAACTTCCCCTACATATACGTTATAAGCTTTCAAACTACCGTGACCTTAATGTACTTACCAGATATTCGTTAAGGAAAATATAGAACGTTTTTGGAGTTTACCAAAACGCAATGCTGATGACAATATTTGCCTAACAAACATGTGTGTATCTGTGTTCGGTTTGGCGAACGTTACGTGTACTCTATGTAAGTAATGAAGTCAGCAATGTTCTTACGGATATTTCTGCTTTAAACGCCAAAAACAGCGTAAACGACAAAGATTTTTCACGGAAATTTTGTGCTTTATTCCATAGATTACAAAAGAAATTTTTTTTTACTTAGGCAACAGCGTTGCAATTTTGAATATAATATTTCTCAAAAGTCGAAAGATCCCTGCCAATATTTACTAGTTGTGTTTTTATATATGGTAAAGCTTTCGATGTAAATTTATTGGATAATATTAGGTAATCATTACATCTTCCAATATTTGTTTGTGGCATTGCAAGGATGATTAGCTAAATTTGTGGTGAATAGTGTTCATTTTGCAAGCCCATGGAATTTAAATATAAAGGCAAAATAATTTAATACCCTTATGTGGATTGAAATATGGCAATTCTTATAGGAAAAGTCAATTTTTTTTCCTGTTAGCTGGCAACAATAAAAGATAATGAATAACATTAATAGTTTCATGATGTAATCGATTTGTATAACCCTATGGGGGAAAACGGGGATTTTACAATAAATTATATTCATATTTTTATAACGCCTCGAAGACCATATGAATTAAAAAATATTTGTAATCAACGCAATATCAGTATGACTTAGTTTTTGTAGAAGTTTATGCTAATCCGTATTCGTACAAGATCTTCATTTTTTTACGCTAAAATCGAAATATGACAAAATCAACAGAAAATAACTGGATGCAAATGGATTGTTTTGATCATAACTCATGCAAGGTAACGTTTCTGGATTATATTTGATCATAACTCATGCAATCGTTAGTGCTAGTGATTTAAGTAATATTGCATATGGTGCGTGTCTCGCAAACTGTCACTTTCTATGTTAGTTTGCCTTCGATTGTAGTATCATTTCTCAGTTCATTTTCACGCAGCAAAAATACCGTTACAACTCTGTTAAAAGAAACCAGTATTTTTGTAAAGCTTTTTGTGTAACTTTGGTGTTGTAAAGCTTGTACCGTGTGTATTTTGTTGTTGCATTTTTAGAATTGTTGCTACTTCGTTAATACATTGTAATGTAATAAATTCGCTTTTATAATATAAAAATAAATTGTGTTTATAAGAGGGAATTTATTCCGAGCTTATTTGCCCAAGATATTGTCAAATTGTATGATTTATATTTAATGAATTTTTGAAGTAAATCGAACACATTTAATGAAATTTTGAAGTAAATCAAACACTTATGATGTTTACGAGATGTAATTTGGCACAGATGTCTGTTGAAAGGATAACATTGAGGAAAAAAAATGTTGCTAATATTCAATGTACTCGTTCAGTTTATTTCAATATCGATTATTTTCGTGCTAGAAAAAGCTTACAAATGAGCTTTTTTCCGAATTTTAGCTGGAATTCAAACCAAACAAGTCAGTATTAAATCTATTCTTTCATGTTTTATTCCTCCGAATTTTATACAAGCAATTTTTTATCCAACCCAGATTCTATACAAGCAAGATTTTATACAACCAAGATTTTATACGTGTAAAATCATTGTAAAGCACTGCCAGCTTTATTAATCCAATATTAATGAATGTACTAATTTTTTGCAACCATAAATTAATCACAGCTCTTTATAGAAAACTAAGAGAAATGGTAGATATTGGTCAAGCCGAAAGTACAATAATGTAAGTCAGTAATTATTGAAAGATATCTACGCAACATAGCTACGATGTTGTTTTTATTTGTAATCTTTTTATGTAATGTAATTATTTTGAAACTTCGTAACCAAAGATCCATTCGGTTAAGGAACAATTTATCAGAACTCCGAGATCAATAAATGTTAGTTTGAGCACTAGAAAGTAAAAGCAAAAAGAAACTTATAATGCCTTACTATGTCCATTATAGATACCTCATGGTATATATACATTTATACGTCTTCTCATGCGTCCCCCTTTCCGTGTCTACTGAAGTTGGAAGACTCGCAAGAAATTAGATAAAAAGCTAAAGCTTAGCATTTACACTCTTAATTGGCTCAGAGGTCGAATTTATAAATGCACTTGATGTCGGTAAAAGACGATACATATATTTCCCATTTAATTTTGCAAATGGAAAATGATACACCCACACAAATACACCCAAAAGAGATAAAAAATGAAATGTAAATCCCATAAGAGTTCTCGCCATAAGGCCAGGTTCATAGATTTATTGGATTCTATTAAGAAATCAACAAAAAATTTGTCCCCATCAACGCTTTGACACGAACCTGTTTAATAAAATATTCCGTAATTATAATGCACAAGTGTGTAGGTAAGGTAGAGTAGGTAAGGCCAGGCAAATGAAGGGAAGTAAGAGGCATATTTATTTGGAGGACTTAGCGTAACATGACATGTATCTGAATGAGTTCGCAGATGTTGTAAATAGCGTTCGTATGGCACGTTTAACACTGCAGCACCGTGAATTGTCGAAGCATTATCATCCAGCTTGCAGCAACAATTAAATGCATAATTGCGAAGCGGTAGGTAGTTGGATAGATCGATCATATTAACGATTCTTATTTTGTAAGTGTATTTAACCTTAGACTTCTAGAAGGAATGTCGGTGTCTTTCCCAAGTTTTCGGTGTGACCGTCCATTTTTTAACCTCACAATTTGAATTGATTAGCGAATGTTTTTGCTACATTTCAGCTTCTTGTTATCGTCTTTGGATCTGTAGCGAATCCACAACAGTGATAAGTCAAAATAAGTCAATATAATGGTAGAAGTAAGTATGTGTAAGCGGTATCTCGAAAACTAGAACAAGTGTAGAAAAATTAATTACGGTCTTGAAGATCTTTTCAATCGTGCTTTGTAATTGTTTTCTTTTCTTTTTTTTTTTCAAGCTCAAAAGATCGAAAAGGTCAAACAATGCATTTTATCCACTGCACTTTATTCACTCTGCGTTTCGCAATTAACTGATGGAGGATATTAAAGCCAGTCCTTTTATATCTCACGCCACCTAAGCTAAATAATAAGACCCGCCCAGTCGAAGCATTCTGCCTGCTTTCCTTGGCCTGACAAATGAGATTAGTCCCGGGTACTAAAATACGGCAGAACTTTCCTACCGACCTATTATATGATTGCTATTGCAATTGCTATTTGGTTTATCATTTACGTGTGCTTGGTGCTCTTAAGCTACGCATCTTTATAAAGTCTGTCCATACCAATATATAAGATTAACCTTGATATTTTGCTTACAGTTTTCCGTACATGTACATGCACATATACATATACATAAGAAGCGCGATTACATTTTAAACTCAAAGGAAATCAATTCATTTCACTGTCTTGGCCACAATAAACTTGGCGAAGTAAAACAAGAGCAGTGAGAAAGTAGTGGGAAAACTATACGTACGACATTGGTCGAACCTTGGTGTACTCGTCGCTTGGTACGGATTATAAACAATAGTTAAATGTCGTTAAATTGCAAGTATTGCAAGTAACCCTTACTAAGGTAAACGAGTGTGTACTGAGTGACTGAGCGTTGTAATAGTATTATCGACGTCAAAGCTTTACTGAATTCACGTGTGTGCTGAAAGAATCGAGGATCAATCAATCGCCTTGACTTGGCCAATTTCAATAATTCCAATAATAGTTCTGCTTCTATCTTTTGTCCAATTTTATCTATTAGGATGAAAATAATCGAAATCAATTGTAATTAATATCCATGTATGCCTTGTCGCGTCTAAACGTTACAAATGGATTGATTTCGCTAACACAAGCTATCTGCATAGCTGTCATCCTAGAATCTATTTCATACATACATTTAAACAGTGAAGACCTCATCTGCCCTCGCCCTGAATAAATAAACCGTATATATATATACGCATATACATATATATATATATATATATATATATATACAAGTATATATGAGATGACACATATGATGATGATATATGTATTCCCTTAAAATCGTCGCGTAACCCGCGATAATCAAAATGGATTAGACCACTGCTTAGCGTCGCATGCACGTATGTAAGTATGCGCAGGACTCATGTCTGCGATGGCAATGTAGTTGGGTAAGCAAACATCGAACCATGATTTCATTCTATTTTCATTTTTATGCACAAACTTTCATTGTGTTTTCCGAGAGAAATTTCAATAAAACAGAAGAGTGAAGAAACTTATAATAAAATTTTCAAGGTCATTATCGTATGGTGATAGTGTTTGAAAGGAAATATTCTAAAGTTTCCAAGTCAGAATGACAAGGCCATCTGGTTTGCATTTCCCTTTTATATATACGTATATATATATATATATATATATATATATATATATATATGTTTGCGTGTGTGTGCGTCCTTACGGGCGTGGATGGATATAACTTGAAATTATGTCAAGTTTAAGGTTTCCCTTTTAGTACATCAATGCGAAGGGTTGCTGGCAAAGGTTATTTAGAGGACGAATTGAAAACATCACAACAAGGGAATGAATATTTTTCATGTTTTCAAAAAAAAAAAAAAGAAGAAAAGGAAACACATCGGGTTTGTTCCCTCCTCACTATTCACTGTCAACTGTCGTTGATATTATTAACGATTAGTGCAGTGGCATGTTCATGAAGAAGGCAACGGTTATCCATTGATGTTCCATTGAATTAATCTTATTAACTATGTTAAGACGATAAGTGTTGTTTTCATTTCTTTGTTTTTTGTCTAAATGTGCGCGCGGAATAAATTCAATGTGATTGCACCTCTTCTTCATCATTGCTTGCTTAACAACTACAAATAACTAATACATATATATATATTATATATATATATATATATTATTATATATATATATATATATATATATATATATATTACGAACGATATACATACATATGTTGATATAAAATATTGCAAGATGTCTATCCGAATGCATCTTGAGATAACATGACATCTCTGATATCACATCCGCGTATCATGTTTTTAAATAATATAAAGAAATGGAAAATATCAGCGTAATCTCCATCACCCCGAGTCGTTCCTGCACCATTTCCGACTGCACTCTAGCGCATTCTTCGGCAAAAGCGTCATTTGCCGGGACAGTTAGTCGTGGAATCGTGGAGCTGGTTGCAGCACATGTCTGCCGTATGGCCTTGTGGAATGCATCAATATACCGCTTCAGAGGATGACATGTTACAGCACTCGCGGCCCACAAACAATTTCACCAGTTAAGCAATAGTTGCGAAGACACTTAGCCGTAAATCTTCTCAAAATTTTTAATAGGGTTTATATGTCGACTCTGGACTGGTGTATCGATGACATGCGATGACATATTGTAAGCCTTATGCCACGGCCATTGGCTTGGTAAAAACAAAAAGCTTCACCAGAACCAAGTTTTTCCCTGCAACTACTACTGGGATTAGCTTTCTTTCAAAATATTAAGGCACATATGCTGACCCATAATGTCCTCTCCTCTCCAAAATGCAAAACACCGGCCCGGAGGCAAAAATGCATCCCCACCATCCCACCGCTGGGCTTTACTGTCAGCTTCATATATACGACAAGGAGCGCCCCATTCGGCCTTCTCCGTACTGATGGTATAGCCTGTCATTTGAACTCAAAAGGTTGTCAGCGATTAGCAAAACCTTTCGTTGGTGTTTGTTCCCTGGCGCCATTTAATGTGCTCAGCTTGTCGGCCCGCCTGTCCGTCTTATGTCGGTTCATGTATTTTTGTGTTCTACCTATAGGTCGCAATTTTAGCGACATTTTGATGAGATTTCGTACACTCGCTTGCTTTGACGCAAAGACGAACGCTATAGGAAGTGGCTCGGATCAGTCCACTTTTCCGACCATGTAAAGCTCCTTATTTTGAAAAACCGATATATAGATAGCTGTAGGATGGTGTATGTAAAATATGGCTATTGTCACGGAGCTTACTGCTCCGATACACTATAGCAGATAAAAGCAGGATTGGAAAAAAACCAGACTCGTTCACCCAATATTGAAGAGTATCGAAATTTTCTCGCATATTGTCCGTCTGTCAGCACGTCAGTCTGCGATTGTGTCTGCGGTAAGCACTGTCCCTCCGTCCAAGTACGACGAACATGCGAGGGGCCACTACATCACACACAATTGTGAATTTACAAGTAAATGTTGTTTACCCACAACGAATGAAACGTTGCATTTTGTGATTTTTCCTCATATTCGTCAATATTACAGTTGATTTTACAACATATATACATTTTACGTTGTCTATGATGCGTCGCCCGACGCCCGACGCCCGCCATTGTCGAAGAAAATTGATAAAAGTCTTAAAGGGTTAAGAGATATATCCGGTCTCTCGTTTGCCGACGATACACACATCAGAACATCAGTTATCATCAATTTTTGTGACACTTAAGGGACGTGTGCTATCGTGTTTGTAATCACGTTCTTGTTCGTTTTCTGCAACTGCCATATGTGCGTTTTCTTTAGGTTAACAAAGTAATGCGAAAATAAGCGGATAAAGTAATAAAGTAATAAAATGTTTTTTTTTTTTTTTCACTGCATACGATATTCGTATACAAAGAAAAGTTGTTTGTTTAAAATTGCATGCGGTTGTTGCGTGTTATACTGTTTTCTTGTTTCCTACTATTCTCGCCAATATCTCTGACACATAAGCACACATAAGTGGTGGAGTACGTAGTGCTGGGTCTTACAAAGTATACGCAAAACTTTGTCAATTCATGTATGAACCTCACACCCCGCTCTCTATCTCTCGGCAAGAAATGTGGACGTTTAGATTCCAAGCCAGTTAACTTAGGCTTTCCCTTAACTATTTCATAACTACGTAGTTAATGGGCCGCTAAAGATAAAATGTCCTCGCCGTTCTAGATACTTGCACGTTCAAATCAAAAATGCACAAAGACTGGTCTTTAGTTTTGGACCCTGCACTACCTACGATCCTCCCCAATCGTTAGCTCAGATGACATATTATATGCAAGAGTGCCAGGTTATATGTAAGAAAGTAACAGAATTATATTTGAATAAAATTTTGATCTAATTTTGGTCTACTCAGATTTTGTACGATTACTCATATTGTTCTGTTCCTCAACTTGTTCTTGGTTTGTGGTTAATTTGGGCCAACTTTTGTGCTAAGTTGATTGCAATATGCATACCAATATGCCAAATTTGAGGATAATAGTTTAATTTTTTCGATCAAAAGAGATTTTCAAATAAATTATGCAGACAGATAGACGGACATGCTTAGATCGATTTAGATTTTGATACTTATCGAGAATAAATATGCTCTTGACAAATGTAAATTTTTCGATAAACTAAGCGCACGCTCATCCTTCGTTCGCGCGCGGATAAAAGAAAAATATCTAAGACTATATAGAATTTTACATGGATCGAACGAGTTTATAATTTCCAATGCGTATTTCATAAGCAGACGATATCCTCGAGCATTATAGAAGGTGGACATCTCGGGCCGTATAACGAGCAAAAGCATACAACGAGCAATTGCAATCGACATCTAACATAAAGTATAAGATTTGGAATGACTTACTATAGAAGGATTTCAGTTACTAAGGCCCTCCTTGGAATGAAACATTTTTTCATATTTTAGCTAAACTAACTCTTAAGTGCATTGGTGGCATATGGTAATCAAGCCAGCTCTGCATCACAGTGAGTCATGGCCCACCATTGAATATCCTACACCATCCTATGGTTATCCATGCATCGTATTTTAAAATAAGGCACAAGTCCGATACGTGCACGTTCTTGGGCGCAAATATGCCATCAAAATATATCAAAGATGAACACATCGGCACGTTGAACACTTCGACAACAAGACGGATAGATAGACGGACAAGCTTAAATCGAATCGAAAAGTGGTTCTGTGTGGTTCGCTTTGTGCAATAAAAGATGGGTTTATCTCAACTCCTGCCGCGCGTTATATACATCAAAATTTATATATGTTTGTACACACACATTGTACACACACATTAGCATATATATATGAATGGATCGCTATACCAACAAACTAACGCGAAACTTTGCCTCGGATAACACGCAGTTATTGGATTCGATTTTGAGACTCTGTGTAATGGGGAGTAAGCCGTTACCATTATGTGATAAATTTTCTAATCGTTCCAAATTCCAAAAGCTGGCAAAAAATCACCTCAAAGTGTTATTTATTTATGTTGATTGAGAAAGTCTCTCTCTCTCTCTCTATATGTAATATTTTTAAAATGTCACATATAGATATTGCCACTATTAGGGGCATTCGTACGACGGTGCCAATTTTCGGACAAAATGGGTCAAAATTTAAAAATTACAGTTTAATTCGTGGCGCTACTTGTACGGTTGCAAAATCAATGAACAAAATTTGCATTTCGTGTGGAACGTCATATACATGCAAAAACAATAAAACCGGGGAACTAATGTCCGGATTGTCATGATTTTTTTAAAACATTCGGTTTGGATGTTGCATAGCAATCACACAAGTCACCCTACATTTGCATCTCATTTAACCAACTTATTGGCTAATATATTATATGATATATATATATATATATGTGTGTGTGTGTGTGAAAATCAATTGTCTAAGAGATCTTGTGCAATTTTGCCCTCTGAGCTGCTGAGCTGCAAAGAGAAGAAGGTAGTCAGTCGAAAGACTTCATAATAACTTGCAGGATAAAAGATGCAATAAATTGCATATAACTTAACGTTGCCTAACATTAACCGATTAATCGAATCGTAATCTTTTAGAATTTTGAAATTGTTCCGCGTTTGTTCATTATTTACTACTTACATCGGAAGCTAACCACAAATTTTATGACAAAATTTGTCCGATTTGTTGGGCATGTATTGAGTAAATCTACAACGTGCTTGTGTAGGAAAGAATTGTTCATCTATAGCAAGATAGATGCTTCTGCTTTATAACAGTTTTGATTGTTTTCGATAAATTTATACCAAACTTCAGAAATCAATGCGAACTTATGCGAAGTTTGTAAGCGTTGGCTTCCTTGATTTTTTGTTTGTTGTCAAATCGAATAAATCTCATGATTTCTGCGAAGTCATTTCGGCTCACAGACCCCGTCATTCCCGTCCTGTCCCCGTGTTCCATACAATTTTGCAAGATAGTTAGATAGATTCGATTTAGTTTTCAATACTCGAAATGCCTCTGATTCCGTATACTCTCTTACATGTTTAATAATTTTATGATCAATAATCAAAGAAAATGCTGATTTAACTCTGCCCGTCGGTCCTGATACTTCCTTGAAAATATTATAAATCGATGTTTTTCCACTGTTAGATCCTTCTTTTATTTTTTTTCCAAACAGTTCCGTCCATAGCAGTTTCAATCTCTTCCTCATTTTCATTTTCGGAACTAACTATAAATAAATCTCTTTTTCTTTTTGGTCCTTTTCGTATATTCAAAAAATATTCCCTTCGTCCGTATCGCTGTCAAATGAATCACAATAATTTTCTGCAGCATCATCATCAATATCGTAAATTTCTTTATCATCTTCCATCATCTGAACAATCCTCGTCGATATTATTTATTTTGTCTAATAAATTGATATTCCTCGAATGTCTTGATGATAAAGTAAAAAACTAAAATATAAAAATATAAATCAAACGGCCCGGAAAACAATTGTAAATCATACCATAAAATATTTTTGGCTCTTTTCATCTTTATCGTAAATCGTATCACGTAAATATACGATGCAATAATTTTTATTATAATATATTTGGTTGGGGAAAAAAAGAAATCCATTATTTTTATATGAACTTCAGGACTTTATTTAACATGCTTCGGATTGTCCGATTTGGGTCAAATATGCACCGTTTTGTTGTATGACATGTTGTAACTCATAATAAATAATAATCCCCTTGTCCCTAAGTCCCACCAAATGCATAGCAAAACCTTCCTGGCCGTTAGTCCTGGTTTGACCACCGCTCTTTGACCACAATCGTTTTCGCCCAGGGTTATCGTATTTGATCCATTTCTCATCTCCAGTCACCATCCGTTTAAGAAATGAGTCAATCTCATTCCGTTTGGCCAAGGCTTCGCAGATGGAAATTCGATCCATCATGTTTTTTTTTTTTTTGCTGTTAATTGGTGTGGCACCCAAACATCGAGCTTCTTTTTGAATCCAGCTTTGTTTACGACTGCTAACATGCCGGTCAACTTCGATCATTTCTCAAGAACAAGAAGAAATTTGTAAAATGAAGAATGCACTGTTCATTCAAACATAACCTAGAAATCAAAAAACAAAATCAAAAAATCTAAGAAACTTCAATTACGTTACTGGATTATGGGTCTAAAGTGAAACATACACGCCTAATCTATTTCTTTTTTTAAACAAATATATATATATATATATAATATTAGGTTGGGGAAAAAGAAATCCATTATTTCTGCTTCCGCTTTTGCTTCTTTTTGAATCCAGCTTTGTGTAAATGGTTTAAAACTGTTTTATGATCGATTTTTAGCTCCTGGGCGATGTTATGACTGCTAACATGCCGGTCAACTTCGATCATTTCTCCGATTTTATTGACATTTTCGACGACATCTTTAACATCAAAAATTCCTGAACGGAATCTACGAAACCAAAATTGCACATAATTGGCTGTTACAGTATCGGAACCATAAACACACAATTCACAATTTTAGCCGCCTGGCTTGCATTTTCGCCTTTGTCAAAGAAAAACTGTAAAATGTACCGAATTGTCTCTTTGTTCACTTCCATTTTGAACACGCTGTAACTCACAACTGAATGCACCAAACAAAAAACAACAAAAGAATTTTTTTATACTGCGAAATGTCACCTTTCCAACGAGCATAAATCTGAAATTGTTTGATCGTTGCTTTACGAGAAATCTACCAGTGTAGCCATCTACCGAAAAAATAATGGATTTCTTTTTCCCCAACCTAATAATTATAATTTCTATTATACATTGAAATTTTGATGCTCTCTGCTCTCTGCTCGTATCGCAGAGAGCATCGACGACAATAGTCGTACAAAAAACGCAATGTCCGTTGTTCCGTAACATGGATCCTAACCGCACATTTGCCTACAATGTAGACAATCAATGATTCGCTTGTGGATTGTCTACAATTTCAAGAATACGATTATCGTAGAATATAGTCGTAAATAACACAAAATTTTTCAGACGGGTCAAATGACCGTTCGTGGGGAGACTAGATATGTAGTATAATTTGTTTGCGGAAAATACATAATAAAAAAAAAAAATTGTAAATATTGAAAAATAGAGAAAAATATATACATGATGATGATACAGTAAAGTTGTAGGCGAAAACTTTTTAAAAGAAATTGCAAAAAACGAGGTCATTTGACCTCGCAGGGTACGTTTAGTGTTTAATATTCGTAGTCTTGAAACATTTTTCCGCTTTTCCGCTTGAACGATAATGAATATCGTCGTGAGTGTTGATCAATGGTTGATATAAGGAAATCGCCCGATTAACTAAAATCTCATTTGTTCAATTTATTTCCGATTGATTATATAGTTAAAACTTTAATATACCCATTCTAAGTAACTAAATTTTAAATATATATTTCATTTTTTTGTCACATTACTCTTCATGCACATGAAAAGCAATTAGTCAAAAAAAAAAAAAGCAGTTATCGAAACGATGCCATAATTCAAGCTGTTGTTCCTTTCTCCCATTTACTTAACCAGTAAAATGCAAGTTTATTTATATATATATATATATGTATGGATGTATACATGTGTATGTATGTATGTATAAAATATGTATGTATATATATATGCAATCGTTGAACTTTAGAAAGTAAGCGACCGCAATTAATAATGTCTCGGAGGAGAAATGTTTCCTGTCCGCATACAGACACATCGCATTCGCCGAGCAAGCATTGTCACAATTTCCTGCTTAGTAAAAGGAGCCAAAGGAGCCAAGCAGTTAATATGTTCCCCACAAAGCGCACAAGTTTATCAAAGGCAAAGATTAGCAAAACATAACATAGAACAGAAACACATGGTTTCGTTGTATGTAAGAAATGAACGAAACGAAACGAAATGAACGAAAACTTATTTGCAGATCAACTCAAAACTCTCTACTCTCTAATACGGTTACTGAATCGGTTGGCAGGATTATAAGCTTATTTTAAGAATTTATTGCACAACATTTGTGAACATTTATTTAAGCTGCTTAGACATGCACTTAAATTGATATCATTTTTACACACTTACTTACTTAGGCCATCTTGAGCCTGGCTCAAGTAAACCGATTTCATAACGATTCATGGTATTCATGATAAGCTAGCTAAAGTCTTTTATATATGCGTCTATAACGCATCATCAGTCTATTTAGCAATTTTCTTATACGTAATTGTTACACCGTGTATTTGATTGTCCGTTGACTGTCCATTTGGCTTAGGAAAAATACTTTGTAAGATATGAACAGATGGGAGTCATTGGACGATAAATAGTCTCCTAAATAGTCTACACTTTCGTACGATTAGTAGTTATGTTATGTAATACAAAAAGTATACTTGCATGAAAACTAATCGATTTTCCAAAGATGCTGAAATCAAATATAGAATCATGGCGGTGTGACTGCGCTTAGGCTGCGTTAATCGGACTGGCGGAAAGATGTAAAGACAAGTCGCAGGTAAAAAGCGGTTAGCATGTCACAATGAAAGTATTTGTCAAGTCAATCGCTTGTAAGAGGTAAGCCGAGTAAGCAGAGTATTTGTGCGATGGCGAGGTCAGTCGAGTCAAGGCACGGTTCGATTGAAATCCACTGAAGAAAACGTTATTTGGAATCGATTGGTGTCGAAAATGATGGGTGTAACTCAAGTCCTTCTGCACACACACACACACATCAAATATAAAACGCAAAACTGCAAACAAATCGTATCGTATCGACATAGAAAGATTGAAACCACGAAAAGCTACAACGCATTCATTACTGCGCCTCTCTTACTGATCAATCTTGAATGCTTTAACTTGTCGTCTATTTAGGAAACATTGCTTTTTTCTTCTACGAAACTCTGCACCACCGTACAGACATGCTTACATCGACTGTTGTATCTTTAAACTTCTGCTTCTTCTTCTTCTTCTTCTTCTTCTTCTTCTTCTTCTTCTTCTTCTTCTTCTTCTTCTTCTTCTTCTTCTACAATTCAGCAAATCAATAGTGCAAGATGCGCTGTGTTGTATGAAAAAGGGTCAATGTGAACATGAAGTTCTTTATTTGAACTGTGAGGACCAAACTCCCCGGGTCGTCTTGGTCACGCACTTCACTCTTCTCCTATTTTCTCTATATACATAGTATTTTTTTTTTGGTATTATTATTATTTCGATTCTTTTATTTATTATTATGCAACTTCATGTTGCATTAGTTTAAGTGTATGAATATATGTATATATATATAATCTTGGATCGTCTTGTACGTATATTCCCTATTGCAGTCTTTTTATAAATGCTACTCTCTCTCTACATGTAAACATTTCTCTTGTGTACTTAATAAATGGCCAGACCGTACGAGTTATTTTGATAAATCGGCCCGATCGAAACCGAAGGGGTTACTAGTAATTCCAAGGTAGATGGGCAACGCCGATCATGACGGCGAAGTCTAGCGAAAATGGCGATGGCGACAGCATTTCTTCTCTGTCGTTTTTGGTAGATCCCGTGCCGAAAGCTTGTAAGTTGAAAAATCCGGGTAAATCTGAATATATTTGAATCCGTGAGGAGCCATTCTGGAAGGGAATGGTTAAGGATAGGAAGACTAGGTTAGGAGAACTGCGACGTTTGACTATAAGACGAACGCTCTAGTCAGAAGCAGTATGAAGCTCAGGGAATCTACTCATTGTCAATACGAAGTTCACGTCAATATATTTACGGAGGTATACTATAGACTTCTCGTAGTATCAAGTTGTCAATTGCTCAATAAAGAGTGCGGCAGTTATTATAAAGAAATGGGGAAATTTACGTTTTGTTTCTTTAAATTTCCCGAAGTGGGACGTGGGAGAGAGTGGGAGCGGGAGTGGCTCTCAATTGTTATTAATAATTGAACGCCTGGGTATCCCGGCCAGCACCCCCAGCAATCAGCTAGGCAAGCAAGTTCCTATTCAGACTAGGAGTTTGGAGTTCTTAAAGAACCCTAACAAAGAGAGAGAGAGAGAGAGAGAGAGAGAGAGAGAGAGAGAGAGAGAGAGAGAGAGACTTGATACTTGTACTTGTACTCTTAAGTTAAGCTTGCTCTGATTTTTATTACTTATCTTAATCGAGATTTCTCTTTCTTCTGCTTACTTATCTTAATCGAGATTTCTCTTTCTTCTGCTTTTGCTTATCCTATAGTGCTGTCGCTTGTACTGGAAAGTGGAATTTTTTTTTTTCTCACCATTTTTCATTTCAATCACTTATTCTTTTTCGATAGTGTGAAAGCACACTAGAGCTTATCCAGCGATTATAATTTAATTTCTTCCTGTACAACTCACCATTAAAAATATCAATGAAGTCAAGAAAATGTGCAGCTTCGTTGCGACAAATAATTGTACGTATTATACAAATACTGTTTTATTTATTCCTTATTACTTTCTTCTGCTTTCGCTTTGATCCGTGTGATCCCATTACCTGAAATTACCCGGAGTAAGTTTGTAATTCAATAGAAAAGAATTACAAACGTAATCATGGCAATGGATCTTCTATGGTATCGGCTGCCTTTGGCTGCACGAGGAAAGTTAACGATATGCTGCGTATCCAAGAAAATGAACGCGTGGGCCTATGTTGAGTTGTTAGAGAACCATTTAATAGACTTTTCTAGAGAGTTATATGGTGATAATTGAACGTTTCGGCCAGACAAAGGTTCCTTCCTATCCATCTCGTACGACTTATAAAGGATTTTTTTCAATGTCGCAATATACCGTTAGTGAAGTGGTCACCTGACGCTAAAGAGATGAGCAGTAACTGCACTTTTACATGTAATTTAGCGCACGATCGGACATACTGACCAACGGCTTTTAGAATTGACTTGGTTACGGGTGAGGGATATTTCGCACTATGGACGGACCAGGAAGTCATGACAACCATGACAAAGCTACTTTTGTAGTGTTGCCATACTGACATATTAAAATTTTATGAGATGTAGGATAGGAAAAGGAACAAACGAGAAGAGAAGTGCAAGATAACGTGCTATGGCTTAGCAATAGAAATTAATTAATATTAAGCTTAATTTCTGCACAATAATTATTTTCTATGGTATAAAGCATAAACTAAGCTTATGTAATTTTTATATTCTTAAAACACACATAAATACAAAGCAGAAATTAAAAAAAAAAATTAAAAAAAAAAAGTGTTCTCTTTAAGCCAACACTCATAATAATGCATTGCATATATACGAGGGTATACAGATTCCTATGGACGAGGCCCGTAATCTAAAAAGAGAATATATATCATATACCATACTATATATGATATTTTTAGTTAACTTTGATGAAAGAGAGATTCGAAAATTAAAGATCAAATTTTGTTTTGTTCGGCAAAGTTTTACGCTTGCTATTGTGATTGCAACAGACGGACAGATGATTAAATAAATTATTTTTGTTCATATTGAGATCAAGAATGTACGGTATATACGATATGATTGTTTACGATATTTACTTGCATGCAAACACATTTCGAAATTCATGAGGAATATTTAAATAATTTGTTCCCGATACACGTGTCCGGGATGATTAAACTCAATCAAAATTCCTGCAATAACATTAAATCTTGCAAAATATTGCAAATCTCATAAATTATAATCACTTGATGTTATGTGTCTTGGAGGAGTGCATAAAACCTATTCGTTCATATCATTTACATACGGTTCACATAAAAACTTTGCGCATACGTGCTTTTATCCAATTTAGCCAATTTACGCAAAAAAAAAGAAGTAATCGAACAGAAACGTGTTGAAAAAGGGTTAACGAAATTTTTGTTATATTTTTTTTTTTCTTCTCCTCAATCAAGGTCTCCGGCACTATACACCGCAAGGTCCTAATTCAAGAAATAAGAGAAAACCACACAAAGGAACACAAGCGCATGATAACTTCACGAATATACATATATATATATATATATATATATATATATGCATAGATATATTATAACGGTATTGATTAAAATAGAAAAAAAAAAAAAAAAAAAAAGAAGAAAATAAAAGTTAGTTGTTTAGCTGATAAGCGATGGATCGGTTACCTTACTATAGCAGCTGCAGTTAACTTGAAGAGGTAAGAGCGTTGTATAAACGCTCTTTTGAGACGAAGATAGTTTAAGTTAAGCCCATTCGATAGTTTAATTAGCTTTATTGAAAATTTCGAATCGAATTTCGAGCGATCTGCAAAAATGGAAATCAAGCGCATATTTCCCACAACTGCATGCCACTATCCTTAAGCGGTCTTCACAAATAAATCACTTTTTATCTTTATAACGTACAGAATAGTAACTTTGTGACTTTATTTAGGCTTAGTTTAAATTTAAACGCTAGTTAAAGATTTATTGAAAAAGTGCACCTTAAAATATGTTTGAGATTCATACGGGGCATTATGTTGCAGAGAGTCAGAGAGCGCAAATTGCTTAATAGCTTTTTAAATAAGCTACGTGTTGACCACCTTGGGGCGACTATTTTACCCGTTATTTATTATACATTATTTTTTTTAATTAATACACACACATTTACGATCACCAGGACGAAGTCTCAGAGACCTCATCAAATATATATATATATTCTTGATCACTATTACATTTTAAATCGTTTAAAGGATATTTTTGTGTCATTCTGTGTAATGCCTATGGTAAGCGAGAAATTGTCGGCTTCAAATTTGGTAGAGACATTGGAAATTCTTGCACGCAGGTTTGTGCTCAAAATCCATCAAATGCATCAAAGGATATGCGACACTCATAAGAGCTTCATATAGACTCATCTTTTACTATACCGATTCAAGCTTATTTGTCCGTCTGTCCGTTTAGCCCATAGATCGCTATTTTCAAGATATATTTTGATGAAATTTTCTACACCAACATATTTTGGCCCAAGGACGAACACTATTCAATGAATAATTGCATTAAACGAACTGATGTGCGGGCTGTGGCTGCGGTGGGTTTTTTTTTTAGCATAAAGATGGTGGGTATAAAAGGTTTATTTGCAACCGAATATAATTTTCTTACTTGTCATTTATATGTATATTCCAAATCATCGTTTCGGTACGTTGGGAATGCTCAATGCCCCATAAATATTGGGAATGTCCTACTCAGTTCTGGGATAAATGGCCTCATGTCATAGTGCATTCAAAAGTTACGGGTTCATGTGCAGGCATCCGCATTAAACCAAACATTTGTGCATTTTTTTCGCTTTTTTCTGGTTGATAGTATCGTCATTGGTATATATGTAGACTTTCACGTCAATCAATTCGATTGCTATAGGGTCGCAGTTATTTCCCTAAACACAGATAAGTGAGTTTTTCGATTTTTACTATGTCTGTGAAAGAATCGTTTTTGACTGCCAGGATGTACTATGAAACACATCATCATGGGAGAGGAAAAATGGAATTATACGCACGCCTCGAACATGCCTAAACAACGGATCGATTGCGCGAGAAATCATGTAAAATATGGATCAAGGCCGAAAAGATCGATAGCTTTCTTCGGTAATCGGGGCGCAGTGTATCATGAATTTCTTCCGCCAGACCAAATTATTAGGAAGGAATCTTATTTGAGTGTTGGAAGCCGATGATGTTGACATTTGGAAGAAGAAACAACGATTTTTTTTTTTTAGCAGCTCAAGCTTGCCTTAAGCGTTTCAATACACACGCGTGATCGTCTTTAATTGCCCGAAAGTAGTTGCGGCTACGCCATCAATTAGAAGTTGAATGAGAATTTAATTCTTGTTGGAATCGGTTTTCTTTCTTGTATTCCAAATATAGCCATCGAAAATGATTCGATAGGGTTCAAGTTCGATCTTACGACATGTTGCCCTTAGTTAGAAAAAAAATTAATTAAGAATATTATGGTCGGGCAAGACTGTTCTTTAGATACTCTGCACCACTTCGCTTAATTAGTAATACAACAAAAATTATCCATTATTTTTATGCAAAGGCCTTCATATTGAACGAAAAATATAAACGTCGACGTGGTCTAAATTTAGCATAGTTAACTTAATTATTAAAGATTTTGTTATTTTCAAGTCGCTTCCCTCAAAAAAGATCACAAATTGGATTTTGTGGTCATGAGAACCCCTTTACACGATGCAGTCTAAAAAATAGGTCTATGTGATCCAAATTCCCTATTGTTGTTGATTTATTAACGGCAAATTTTCATCATAAAATATTAAAAAATAGATCTTTCATTAGAACTCTTATACGAGATGGGATCAAAATAACAGATCTACGCGATCCAAATTTGATGGGATTTACTTTTATGTCATATTATTATTATTATTATTATTATTATTATTATTATTATTATTATTATTATTATTAAGAACGAATTTTCATTAAAATTAGGCCTTTTTCACAGTATAAAGATTCAGTTTCCGTAGAAAGGGTTATATGGTAAGAGGTCCGAGGTTCGAGAAGGTCATTATCAATAGCGTTCATTCTTGGCACGAAAAACCCCAGTGTAGAGAGAATTTCATTCAAATATCCCGATAATTGCGATCTGCAGGTTAAACACAAATTTACATGCATAGACATCGAGACGGATAGACGGATATGCGGCCAGACAAGCTTAGATGGAATCAGAAAATGAAAAGTGCATCTATCCCAAGTCCTTCTGGACATTATGACCGTTCGCACAAACTGAACGTACCCTCCACCGTAAACAAGGTCGGGCATAAAAAAGAAATAAATACGTGAATATAATAATAAAAGGAATAATTTCGAATATTTGTTGGCGAGAAGAGAGAGTATGGGAAAAGATTTGGGAAAAGAGACTAAGCCGTCCGCTCGAGTAAACATTAAATATTTTCTTTTCTTTTCTTTTAGTCATCGACTGGAATTATTCTTCGCTATGTTTCGTAAGCAATTTCATAAAAGATTTAACATAATAATGAGAAATCAAGCGGCTTTTGCTAGCAAGCAAGCTATTGCTAATATTGCAACTCGCGGACGTCATGTTGTCATTTTCAGCATTAACTTCAGGAATTTTAATGGACCAAATTTCAGGCACTCGTGTATCTATACATATATGCGATAAGTGCATTATTATGTGAGCACCGAATTTATGCAGTAAGAGTAAATTGCATACATTCAGGCGCACGTATTGTGAAAATGAACTCATGAGGAAAATTCCGTTATTACAAAAACACAATACCAATACAACTGCATACTGCATGCAGATTAGGAATGAGAAAAAACATTGCAAATATGTAAAGGAGAGCTCACCGACGTTTATAATAACGTGCAATGCATTTGTTATCGCAACACGCCTAAAGTACACGACCTATGTTATGTAACTCCTTCTCATTACATTTTGTTCTCTTGTTGTTGTTTTGTTTTCCTTAAAACTTTCATTAAAGATTTTGTTACAAGTATGAAAAGAAATTTTGCCTTGCATTTGTGCTCAGTAGAGGTCTTTATTTTTCTTTTTTCCACCTTATACTACTTGTGGGCGAAGGGCATGCGGATTTATGCAACACCTAACACCTTTCATTATCCCGACCGATTCCTTCCGAATCACTTTCTGAATCGATTAAAGTTTGTCTGTCCGTTTGTCTGTCAATGTGCAAATCGGATCATATTTTCGATCATTTTTCATATAAGGGTCTATATGGGTGACGGTTATAAGGGGATTTAATGAGTGAGCATCAAGCGAAGTAGTCCAAGGTATATAACGAAGAGCTGTGTCTCACCATAATATTTTCATCTATTTGCCTATTAATTATCAAAGACTTGTAAACCAATTAGTACAGTTTTCGGTATGATTTCAATCTCTTTGGGGGTTCAAAAGTTTAATAGTAAATATGTAATATATTTGTGGCAATGTCCTCTACAGTCTAATTAGTTATTGGAGAGCAATGTTTTCAAATTAAATCAGGTGGGGTCGGCTTAATTAAACTTAATTAAACTAATAATCTATAGAATTGAGTTGAGAATGTGTACGCAGTAAACTTTAATTTTCTCAAAGCGAATTTCATTTATATTCAGTTTTTTACGATAGGTATGTCTGTCCTCTTTCAACGCACATATCGAATAAGCAACTCCATGGATAAAATAATCATCGACATGAAATATTGTAATACGGTCTACGATAACGCGTCTATTCAATTTTGATAATTCTCTTAAACACATATTAAGCGGAAATGGTCAGATATTTCCTTACCTCTAGAATATCTAGAATGTTCTTTTCTCTTTCTCTTTATATTTATCTTTATTTTCCTTGTCTCGTGTATTGATTGTTGCATGCATTTAAGGAACTCATAAGTGACGGGGAAAACCAAACAAAATACGAGAAAAATATATGAAGAAGACGGCAGACTAAAGAAGTGCGATTGTTCAGGGTACGGGATTCACTCTAGGGTAACGGTTTTAAATTGGAGAGAACTAAAGTAAATCGAAACCGGATCGTGCTTAGATATCAAAAAACTGCATAAGTGTTGAATATAAAAGAATTCCAATTCCCGTAATTTGCTACATTTTTTGGACGTGCTCGGACTGGATTTCCAGTACCTTTCGAAAAGAAGAGAGCCCTTGTGAAGAGAGAATTGTGAAAAATTGAAGCGAGGTTGACGCTCGACCACATAATCACTTTACAGCGAACCTGTTTCTTTAACTTAAAATACACTTTTTAATACCCCTTTGAAATTGCGGTCGCTGCACTTGGTATCGGTTTTCATAAATCCACCTATGAAATGTAGCATTGTATGTAACATCAGATTCTCATGAATAGGAGGTGCAACTGTACATTCTTACTGGGGAGCGAAACTATGGGGTCCCTTGGTTTAGCCATAGAAGTGCCGAAACCTTCACCTCTTCGTGGTCCTCCCTATAAACATTTTCTGCTGCATTATGACTCTATTTGGCTTTTTCCTGATTTGGCTTTTTCCTTGAGAGTCGCACAGTCAATGGCAAAGAAAGGTTTAAGGCTTTCTATCTATAACCTAGCAATAGGTTTTTCTCATTGGAAGCGGAAGGGGTCTAGTCGGAAGGGGCTAGGGCTTCTACCTTGAAATGAAGCGTTTTTTTCCCTATTTGGTTCTCTTGGTGGAGGTCATCTAATGATGATGACCAGCGATACCAAGTGGGCTGGGGCACAGCTAGGTGTGTGTAGGCTGTGCGACGACAACCTTGGAAGCATTTTTTCCCTTGAGAAAGGATAGTTTGGACTGGCCGTCCGGGACGTGTGGATAGTCCAAAGGCAAGTGTGGCTCCGGCTGCGTACAGTATGAGATCACCCAAAGCTGTATAGCTTGGTGTAAGTTCTGGTTTGAACGAGAAGCCAAGAAGTTAAAGAGTGTCCACGGGGGTCAGGTTGCCCAAAAGTTGGATTGCTCCGGCAGGAAGATGCACACTACCCATCGGAATGCCAGAGAATGCCTTCTTGCCTGACTGCTGGGTACGGCCCTTCGGGGAGTATTCGTGGTGGCTGTGGTTACCCCAAAGTTTTCGCGGGGAGCTTTTGAAGAGGTGCTTAGGTAGGCCTCGACGCAGACCACTAAGCGAGAATTTGGCCCACACCCATTTTCTATTGCGCTACTTCAGGGTAGCGAGGCCCCCTTCATTGGGGATTTTCTCTCTCCCTGAGGGGTCGTCAATCAACTTACTTTCGATTGCCAATGGTTGTAGGCAACCCGTCTGATTAAGGTTTCATATCAGGTGCAGACGTAAAACACACACAGACATCTGTACATTCTCACTTGTTACATATAATACATTGCGGACTTAAAAACCATTGCATTCCATTGCGTGTAACATTTCATCAAGCATTTGCCAATTTTCCTACAGATCTATTCTTTTATGTAAATGAAGTGACAATTGTTTAAACATTAACAAGCCACACTAAGAGGATTATGATGAGCAGGAATACAAAAGCCGAAAACACAAACGAAAACAATGCCGACAATTATCGAAAATTAATGCATGCATCCATCAGACGGTGGAAAATGCGGCTTTTCGTCTCTTGGCGTGCGACTCCCAGAGACATTCGCAATTCAATGCAGCGACAAGTATTCTCTCTCCCTCTAAACAGATAGATGCCCAGTTTTCGTCGAGGATAGCAGGACTAACAACATCGTAAAGTTTTCTTTTTTCTTTGTTTTTCTGAGATCTTCTTCTTCGCTTACAATGAATGAATGAATGAATATTCACACGCACCTTAAATCCCATTTATTACCAAAATAGTCTTTGTATTGCTGAAGGAAGAGCAAAAATTAGCAAACACTAAATAAAATGTTAACCGTTTTGTCTATGCCTATGTGACTTGAATGGTATCGATTATGTATTATGCATGTTGTGTGAACGGATAGGCGCTTACTCGTTGTTCATCACTTTATTCTTGTCAGTTATTCATTGTCTCTTCATATCTCCCGCTATTGTCCTTTGAGGTGCATTATCTAGTGTGCACCATTTATAGCTTTGTTAGGTTAACTCTTCAGGAGTTTTCGTCATTTCATTTTCATTCCATTGCTTATAATTGTTTATCCTGTCTCTCTATACCGTTGGTGTGCGCAATAAGGCGGGAATGTAACGATGTTAGGATTAGGTGGTAAAAGGTAACGATGCTAAGAAACCCCCTCTTGACTCACTTATACACATATAAGTACAAAATGAGAAGATTGGCTATTGTGTGATGGATCTCATGGATGAAAAGTCACAATAACAACAACAACAACAACAACAACAACAACGTAATATGTGCTACTTTTTTTTGCAAAAAGCAAGGATTAGTTCCGCTATGAATTGGGGACAATCCGTTTTTCATGTATGCGACAAGATTTTTTGGAGATTTCAGAATAAGCCGAAGTGAATACTTTGGGGAGATCGAAAAAACAAACGTTTGATAAGAGCCTTCGGCAGTTTGATGGTTTTCTTAAAATCAAGTTTTTCTTCTAATTAGTTAATTAATGTCTTTTTGAGGCTAGTCTTGTGCCCTTTGGTGTAATTTCGACGTATACACCAAGTAATGGGAAGCGTAAAAGATGCACTTTTTCACTTTGCATTTTTCCTTTTCTCACTTCTTATAGAATTTTGCGATTTTTGCTTATTTTTGCTAGTTTCTCTATGACGGATGACGGGAGGAAAATCTCTTCACTGCAGTATTCTGTTGCTGCTTGTAATCCAATTGGTTTGTGACATAGAGTGGCGCCAAACTTTTTGATTGCCATAAAAAACCGTACGGAGTTGATAAACGCTTAAAGGACGCTTAAGGGATTAACGGAACTTTGAAGTGCATAAACAAAATTGTGTTGAACTCGTACCCTAGTCTGCCGCTAGAGATTTTGGTCGCTTTTATCGATGTAAGCTTTGGTGAAAAACTTGATGTTGTTGCTGTTGAGTAATTGGTTTTCGTTACAGTGCATTGTTGCTTGTTAGTGGTCGGTTAAATTTCAACAGGTTTTAGCATATCTGAAAAGATGCTATGTAAAAATCGATGTATTTGATAAAAATTCTAGTGAGCGTTAATTTTTTTGTTTGCCTTTATCTTTTTAAACATTTCTTTCGCATAGCACGCGAACGTTTCGATAAATATGTGTATGTAGGGTAAGAAAGAGAAAGGTTTTGATTCAATTTAGCTATGTTCGTCTTTCCGTCTTCAATTAGTGCTCTTATAGGGTCAACGAAATTGTTATTAGTTTTATTATTAAACTTTGTCACGTGCAAGTTTTAAATGACATTTGAATATTATGTTACCGTTAGATCTAATAAAAACATTAGGCTAGAGACTAAACAGTATTTTTTGAATGAAATCATGCCGTGTTACAAATAAGTGAATAATACGCTTGTTGAAAGCGTGGATTCCATCGATGCAATGGAAAGGCGCTTACGTCAGTGAACGATTTAATGTTTATTTATGAAAAATCAAAAAAAAACTAAAAAAATTTCGAAATTTTAATCTTCGCATTGCACTTTGCATTTGCTGTTTTAATCTACGGCAATCAATAATCATTAAGGATTTATTACATATAAAATACTGCTATTAATCACGACAATTTTTTTCTCGCTTTACACTCTACAGCAGTTGTGGTGCAATTTTTTCCTCTCTTTACACTCTACAGCATTTGTGGTGCAGGGGGTATTAAGTTTATTGTATGTAAGCAATATCTGGAACCCAATATCTAGATCCACTTCTTTCTGTCCGTCTGTAAACGCATAGGACTTAGCACCCACCTACTAATTCGTGGCCACTCGCGAACTTTTTCTGCCCGTCGCAGTGCTACGCGTACAGATTACATTCCGTAATTAATTGATCAAAAAAAAAGAAAAAAAAAAGAAACAAGAAAAAGAAAAGGGTTTTAAGAGCCAATGAATTTCTCTTCAATAATTCTATAATTATCCTATGATGATAATATGAATTAAGTATTTATTCGCTTGTTGAATTAATTTTATCCTTAGCTTGCTTTGAATTTACATAACATTCGAATGTCACAAAAATTTCTATAAATTTTTAAGCAATTCGTTCGAATTAATCTTAAATGCATGCCCGAGTATATGCAACAAGCGGCATTCATAGCATAATAATAAACAAACTTGTAAAAGCAACTGTTGAGCAAGAGCGTAATAATCGCCTTAAAACTTGCTGTACATACACATATATACATTAACAATATTAATAATAACATTGTGCGGTCATCTTTCTAATAGAATTTTTGTATTAATCATCGAGACTTAACTTATTAAGCTTTTAATATGCTTTTCCATCAAAAAATAATTGTTATTGTGTTTGGATAACATTCTCATATAGAAAGCTATAAAGCTCTCTCTCTTCCTCTCCTTGAGTTTGTTTTATGAATTTCACTCACAATTCAATCATAGCTTCGAAATTAGGATCTCTCGTAATTATTAGTTTGGAACTCTTAGCAAACTCTTATTGCTTATCATTGTGCTCTCTTAGCGTACATTGAGGGAAATGTTTTAAAGCTTAAACTCTTTCGAAGGGGCAAAAGCTTTTCGTTAACATTTTTTTTTATTCGACAATAATGATTCTCACATTAAACTTTTATCTAAAACAAAAACATTTCGAAAAGTCCTTGACCAAATTTTCATATTTATGCCGGGAATGAGTTCTACACAGCCTTTTACAAAAACAAAAGAACTTTTTTAGGCCAAAGGAAATAAAAAATTTCCATGTGATAGATAGTTTATTTTCTTTTCAAATCATTTCAATTTGTTTTGAGAAAATAATAAGAGAGAGTTAGAAAAATAAAATTAAAAAAATTTTGAAATTACTATTAATTTTAATTGTACTTTAAAAGCAGATTGAAATTATATTCAATTTGATTTGAGTCTATGTTGATTATATAAATAGTTTGTGCATCTAGTATATCTATGAGGAAAGTCCATGACGCTATGATACGATATTAAGTACGATCGGGTTAGATGACCGATTAGTGCGTAGAAATCCGCGATGATTAAATGTGGCGGCGGTGAATTTATGAAGCCCTTGATCGGTAGTCTTGATCGAAGTTCTAAATCGATCTATGCATTTCCGTCTGTCCGTCTACATTATGCCTGTTGTTAATATTTTTTCGCTCGCGAAAACTAAGATATCGGCTTAAAATTTAGCATAAACAGTGGAAGTTCCTGCACGTAAATAGCCATTAAAAATGGACGCAATCAATCAAAGGTCACGCTTACAGTTTAGAAAAAAAAAAAAAAGAATCGGAATCACTTCTGTTTTTAAACCAAGAAAAAGGGGAGCTTTTTGCTCGTTACACATAAACTATAGCAGATAGAAATGAGAAAGATTTGACCATATCTTAAAAAAAATGAAAAAAATCGGCCACGTCCCTCCATCATAATAGGATAACGAAATTTTATTTTCTTCGATTTTTTTTTCTTTTTGTCTTTTTTTTAAATAAATCTCGATGGATATAAAAGATGCAGTCGCAGTTATATATATGTATGTTGTCTTATTTGTCAAATTTTATGTGTGCATCTAAGCGTATCTGCAATTCATTTATAGTACGTTTGATATCCTAGGCAGTACACTTCTGCATTGATTATGAAAGAAATATGAGTTTCACTGCTACGATAATGGAAATGGTATTCCCGGTACTCCCGGAAAATGCGGACAAAATCCTAATTTCCAAATTGGGTTCATAACGGTTTGTTAAGCCATTCCGCAGTCTAGGATGTTGTGCGAAAAGGATTTTGCTCTAATATGATCTTAACGGCATTATTGTCGATCAAGGATGGACGCCTAGAGCGCGCCTTATCAGAATTATCGAAATTATCTGTTTGAAATTTTTCGTACCATCTTCTGGTCCCCTGTACCTCCCCCAAATGCTTCTAATAAATTTCTACACGCCCCTGTAGCATATCTTTCTTGTTGGGATCGATACGATAGGCAATAGCGTAAATGAACTTTATCGGTAGCCATGGATATACGATCACGTCTCATTTAATGCTGACACGAATCATCTTCGCTTTAGCTCGTATCCAGGCTCAGTCAGTGTATATACATTTAGCAATAAAACGAAGAAGAAAATTGCGCGCATATTTGTCGAAAGTTGTTGTAACTGAAACGGAGAGAACTTTCTGCTAGATCTCTATTCTACTCTGCAGTGCTAATAGTTATGTAAATAGGTAAATAATTACCTAACAACAACAAGAGAATATTTGATAAATCTTTGATTTTAAACACATAGCGACCGCTTAATCAAGCACTGTTTAAAAAATAAATAAAATACTTTGTCCTTGAAGCGAATGTTTAGAAACCCGCGGCGGACTGATTTAAATCTAATCAGCATTTCAGAAGCAAAATGTACCAACTCTTACAACCGATTTCACTTAATGGAGATCATCTAGGAACCAACTATAGATTGTCCACTTGATGATGCGCGTCGACACACATGCACACTACTGGACGGGCATGGCTTAATCAATTCACAATTTACAAGATCTCTGAAGCTTCCTTTTGGCTGTTGCAAAGATTCTGACAAAATGAGTACACCGCCGTCCTTCGATAGTGTGTGCAAAAATTAGCAAACACTAAATAAAATGTTAACCGTTTTGTCTATGCCTATGTGACTTGAATGGTATCGATTATGTATTATGCATGTTGTGTGAACGGATAGGCGCTTACTCGTTGTTCATCACTTTATTCTTGTCAGTTATTCATTGTCTCTTCATATCTCCCGCTATTGTCCTTTGAGGTGCATTATCTAGTGTGCACCATTTATAGCTTTGTTAGGTTAACTCTTCAGGAGTTTTCGTC
>KK502402.1:1147968-1163334 GCA_000688735.1 Glossina austeni
CTTGATGTTGTTGCTGTTGAGTAATTGGTTTTCGTTACAGTGCATTGTTGCTTGTTAGTGGTCGGTTAAATTTCAACAGGTTTTAGCATATCTGAAAAGATGCTATGTAAAAATCGATGTATTTGATAAAAATTCTAGTGAGCGTTAATTTTTTTGTTTGCCTTTATCTTTTTAAACATTTCTTTCGCATAGCACGTGAACGTTTCGATAAATATGTGTATGTAGGAAGAGTAAGAAAGAGAAAGGTTTTGATTCAATTTATTGTTGTTGAGTAATTGGTTTTTATTGGTATTGAAGGGCATTGTTTGGTAGTTGCCGAAATGCCACCAACGACACCAATAACCATTACGCAGACGGACTGACGGACAGTCTTAAATCAAATATATATACATATACACTGTGGGATGTTTGAAATTTTCTTCTGAGCGTTGCAAACGTTCCACGATTTTTCGCCAAGAAAAAGTAAAGGGAAAATAGTTTGTTTGTTAGTATTTTTAATGAACATGTGAAAAACTTTTAGAACCAATTCCTCCATATAGAGTATGGAAATTTAATTCTTTTCCTTTTTTTATTCTTGGCATCACTTGGCATCACTGTGCCGGATATAAAAGATTCGGTCGCGACAGCACATAATTTTTTTACTTGTTTTGATTTAACAATGATTTCAAAAGAGGTCATTATGTAGAGGTGCTCGTAAAAATGGCTTGAGTCGAACCATTTTGCAATAGGTTTCTGCCCTGGGCAAAAAAAAAAATCTTCATCTTCATATTTTCGAGTTCATAAGAAAACAATAACTGATTGTTGTTATTGTATGATAAAATAAATGAAAAATTATTTTAAACGAAGTCGTGCAGAATACCGAATAGTCGGATTCACTCGATCATGTAGTTTTGACTAATTTTGTTTCAGTTAAATTATAAAATATTACAATTGAAATAACTGGGCATGTGATATGCATTTGAAATTTTTACAGAAAAATCTTTTAATAGAACTACGCCTTTATGCAAATTTATTATTCAATCATATCAACAACATATTAGCTTTTCTTTTCATAGTTGCATCATGAACGCATCAGTTACGTTGATTTAGTTATTAACCCTTTTAGTGTTAAAATCACTTCTATTTGAGTTTCATTCTATATGAACATGCCAACTATCATACAATCGTCAATATACAGCAATATAATGATTTTCAGTTAGTATCCGATGTACGTATATATACATAATATATTTAAAAATTTATATTGTTAGCGCGATTTACATATTATCGCACACAATTCAATTAATATTTAAGCGAATACTCGACTTAATTGGCTTTCAATGGCAGGCATCAGGACAGGATGGAGATCAAAATACTGCCATGAATTATGTTAACTTAGCGACCGTAATGATTGTCATATAAAATATGTTGTGCTGATTCGCTGATTTAATTTTATTATCATCCTTTTTGTGTTTGAATCTTTTTTTTTTTTTTGTTTTTTTTTGCTCTTATGGTTTTTCTATAACATGCAACAAAGCGATTTTATGCAATGTATTCATAATTTTTCCGACTCCACCCCGTTTAACTTACTATCGCAATTTATAAACCACTATACATAATTCAATTAGCATATCATATATGTTTATCTGGCAATGCCTTCATGTTAAATTACTAAATTTTGCATCTGATAATTCTTGCACATGTAGAGAAAATAATAAAACGAAAGCGATTGAATTAACCTGGCACACGTGTTTTCTTGCACCCAGTACATCACAAATTGACGACAAAAAAAATTCGATTTAAATAATGTTTACATGAATTGGATTGTAACGCGGTATTGTGATACAATTTTATTGCGCGAGTTAAGTTAAGTGAAAACGATCGATCCAACAAGTGGCGCTATTATGACCTTGCTCATGTGAGGCCGGAAATCGTCTCAATCAATTAGATACGTTCTGCCGCGGTTTATAGCGAGAATTGTCATCTCACACGCAATTCATCATTCGGCGGGGACGCAAGTAAGAATGAATGATACAAGCATCTAAACTTTGCCAAGTGTTGTGAGGCAGTCTAGAGTCTAGAGAAGAGTTCACTGAACCTTTGGACGCGTTGTAATAGAACATCGAACAATGTACGGATTGATTATGCTGCTCCAATTGATTGAGAAGAAGAAGTCTGATTGCATTTGCTTGAGTTGTTGAGTGTTTTTCGAAATGGACCGAAGCATTCCAAACAAAAAGTATGATCTGAAGCTTTATAACTGGATGGAAGCGACTATCAAGCAACATCTTAGACCTACACTATATTCATATGATGATTATTAAGTCGCAATAGAAAAAAAATAAAGCGCCATCTAAATGACTTATTGAATAACAGGAATCAACAAGTTAGCAGTAGCCTGGAAAATGCGAAAAGCGGCTTGTCACAGATGACAGGTATGGCAGCTCTGAAAACCGCAACAACAGCAACAAGCATTTCTACAATCACAACGACAATTCACGCCGATGTAGAAATAAACACCGGGAGGATTTTGAAACCCAACACACGTGACAGAGTTACCTGAAATTAAATTCTATTCAATTTTCCTTTACATGAAATGTAATGTAAGTTATCAGCCTACGGAGAGGTGGCTCAGATATGTTTATCTGGCAATACTTTCATATTAAATTACTTAACCCTGCATCTGACAATTCTTACCCATGTAAGGAAATAATAAAATCAAAACCACTGACTTAACCTGACACACGTGTTTAGCTGCGCTCTGTACATCACAATAATCGACTGAGTTTACGCACGCATTAAACAAATTATAGCGAAATTTTAACAAGAACCTAATCTGCGAAGCACTCATAAAACCGCAGGTTCCGTAAATCAAGTTGATTTAGTTATTAACTCTTTTTACCGTTAATTCCTTTAAATCATTAAAATCATATGTACATGAGCTTAACCTATATGCGCTATTTGCGCTCCATATGACTACATTAACTATCATGCAAGCGTTCAAATATAGTTAATAAATAGTTAATAATGTATTTTTGTTAGTTAATATCCGCCACGTTATACACTTGAAAATTTATATTATTATCGCGATTTATATATTATCGGACATTATTTAATTAATATTTAAGCGAATACTCGGCTAAATTGGCTTTCAATGACAGGCATCAGGACAGGATAGAGAACCAAGTACTGCCATGAATTCTGTCAACTCAGCGACCGTAACGGTTATATAAATATATATAAAATATGCTGCGCAGATTCACTGATTTAATTTCGTTATCATCCTTTTTGTGTTTGTGGGTTTGGATTTTTTGAAACTTGCAGGTATTCATAATTTTTCCGTACCCATCCTTTTAACTTTTGTTCTAGTGCTCATAACGCAGCATGTGATGGTAATTTCGAAAAAATTGTTTTTTCATTGGACTTGTGTCGTAACATTTATTTATGAAGTGCTCTTAAATAATATAAATAACAAATACGGTATTTAAAGTGTTAATATGAACAACAATAACAACAACAACAACAACAACAATAATAACAATAACAATAACAGGATTGTGAGTTATGTGGTTTGAAAAGTTATCAGAAATCAGTTTGGTTATCATCACACAAGCTCTGATATTAATTTATTGTCGCTGTCGTTTTTGCTGATAATTTCGCTTTTTATAAACTGAATTAATCTAAATAAAACTAATACTCAATGACCACAATTATAACTAAAAAAATTATTTACAACAATTAAAACACATTACAGTAGGTCACGACCAACTGTTACGATATCCAATCGATATTCGCCTAATGAGTTTTTAAAATACGAGAAAAAAGTGATCCGACCCGAACCTTTTTCAACAGGGTTCGCCCCTGTGCCAAAACACGCAGATGCTCCAATCAAATCTTAACAATTCCGACTTACAGATTCAACACAAATAATACGTGAGCAGATATCAGACGACGGATAGATGGACAGACGGATGGACAAACTTAAAGCGATTGCTATTACAAAAAGTGGATGTTGATCACTCCACTCCGCTAATTTAGTATACCCTTTAGCACAAACTCTGCAGCGTATGTATAACGATTGACGAAAAATAAATGTTAATATATGTGTTCTTCCTCTTTTTCAAGTACATGTAATTGACAGTCACGGGGACGATTGGTAGGGTTTTTATATACGGGATTGTAGAACACAGCAAATACGTTATCTGTTCGTCTTATGAACAACGATACGTATAATCAATGTTTAAAGAATTAAACTCAGCTGGGCTGAAGCTTGTTTGGTTGGTTGTGGTTAAGAAAATAAGCTCAGTTTAAAAAACATATGAGAAAACTTTAATTCACTAACTCTGCCAGGGAACAATTTGTTTTGCAATGGAGACAATCTTCCGTATATACACAAAGTGATACTCGATTGAAATTTTGAATCGCTTTAGCTATATCTACCTGATCGCGCAACTTCCATTCGTTGTTCTCTCTGTAAACTCTAAAGCAAAAAAAAAAAATAAGGAAACACATAGACAGCTTAACTTATATATCCTTGGATCGATGCCATGAATCAATCCAGAAATTGGTCATCTCTGAAAGTGCATGAATTGTGCGATGGGTGCGGAAAAGAGCCGAAATTATCAACACAATTGCAGTAAGTAACTTGCGGTTTAAAGCAGCAGAAATTGGAAATAGTTTTTTTAAATTATGCACAAACTTCATCTTAATTCGAAAAATTATTTGATAAATTATTCGTGTTTGTTTAATTGTGTTCCTATCGGTCAGACTCGTGTCGTTTAATATTCATTCATTCATTCATTCATTCATTCATTCATTCATTCATTCATTCATTCATTCATTCATATATTCATACATTACAGAGTCGGATGCTTTCATATGGCATTCGCGTAATGCTCATCCTTTCAGTTGGGCTCGATATATGATATTCAGTGTGTAGGCAATAATCTCACAAACTAGCTTTTGATTTTGCCAGTAAAGGCCCTAATAAATATTTGCCGGTTTAATTAAAAGTGTTAACAGGTATAAAGCGTTAAAGGTTATTACAGGCGCACACGCACGCAGTCATCGCTCTCTCTAACCGCAACCAATCCAGACTAGCTGGTAACGGAAAATGCATAAAATGCTTTTACCGCTTTTGCGTGTTAAATTAGAAGTGTTGGTTATCATGTACACAGGCTTGCTATACATATGCAATGCATACACGAACAACATCCTTACCATGCAGAAAAACAAAATGATTTTTTGTTTGTTTTCGTATTAAAGTTGTTTGCTTAACCACTTGCACACTTATGAGCATAAACCGTCCTCGAAGCATGCAAAGCATTTCCTATTTACGGTGCATTTACCGATGGCTAATTAAATTTGACTTTACATTTGCTTTTCCACGTGCCTCGCCCCATATAGGTTTGCACGACACTACAGGCAGGTATGCCCTTAATTAATAGAAAAATTGGTATCAGTAAGGATTGATGTGACGAACACACACATACACACATACACACACACACAAACGTAAACAAGCTTTCCTGTATTTTATGCCCTCAAAGGTATACGTAATTGAGTCAAGTGCGAATGATTGGCTTAATCACATTCAATTCATTTAACACTGTTGGACTTTTAAATTTTGTGTACCCAGGTAAGGGTCCCATAATAAGATCAATTGCCATGCCTTGCATTTGCAATAACATGGACATCGGTTATGGATATGATATAAAAAATATTATCATTTTATCAATAAGAAAATCGCATTGTTTTCATTATTATTTCATTCATTCCGTTCACACTCAGTCATACCCACTGACCTTTGGAGTAGGTTAACGCCATTTCCAACTAAACTATGTATATAGCATATTAAGAAGTGCAGATTAGTTTTCACCTCAACTTAAATTAAGTACTTAAGGCAGTGGTTTCCGACCTTTTTGTACCGGCGCCCCCTTTCAAAAAAAAAAAAAATTAATGCGCCCCCCTTTAAAAAACAAAAAAAAAAAAAACCGAAACAATTAAATGCTTCTGTTTAGTGAAGTTTGGCGCGAGTAAGCACGAGAATAACCGGGATGTTGCAAGTGCTTATATTTTGATTCCACGCCCCACCGGCGTACTCGGCTCCAAACGCGAAAGCGAGATATTTCGATTCGAAGAAGAGTATGATGATTGGATTTTTTAGCATTTGTGCACCAAAAATCCGCGTCGAGGATTGTGGACTACGTATACTTTTTTCACATATTTGACTTTTTTGGTTTGTATTTGAAAATGATATTTTGGAAACAGCTACATGCCCCCCTTGCAACAAGATCGCGACCCCCCTAGGGGGGCTAGCCGCACAGATTGGGAACCACTGACTTAAAGTGTTTTTAATTATCGAACTATGAGGGCAACTTTCTCCCATTCACTGCACGTAGTTGCATTTGCCATCACATGGTTTTTCTGTAATCGTAGGCGTCTCAATTGATAGATCGAAAGCATTTTCACGTCAATCTATTTCCAAATATTGTATGACTCCTAAAAGGAGAAAGTCGGATAAAGTATCGACAAGGTTTTTTCTTTTTTTTTGCTTACTTGGCGGCGGACTTCATCAAACGATTTATTGTTCTGATATAGTGCAGAATTTTCATTTGTTTCTTTGATTCATTAGGGAAAGAAAAGGCCTTGGTTACGCGGTGATTGGCTATCAGTTCGACAATTACTTGAGTGGTGTTCACTTAACTCATTCTATGCTTTTATTATTGTTTCTCCAACAACAGACGCATATAACGCATTAATTAATAACAGTTCGGCCTAACACATTTAAGTGGCATACCGTTGACAGACCCAAATGATTTCTGGAAACCACAGACGACGAAATACATAGATTTTCCAATATTTGAAATTAAGAAATTCTTGGGTACTTTTTGTGTGTTTATTATCAATAACAGTAGCAATATTGTCAATTAGCAGACATAGGCATGCTTGTTCTTTCATTCTCATTTTTTGCACGGGCAAATATTCTATTAATAGTTTCTTGATACGAAGTCACGGTCTCTCAAATGTTCGCAAAGCAGGAGCACACTGCACTGCTACTTCTATGTGTTTTAGGTGAATATGGCCTATAGTATGCATGTAAGCATGTATGCATCAAAAAGGAACCAACCAGCCACGTACTTACGTAGCAGTTATAATTTGCTTTCCTTAATTTTTAAGCCTAAAGTAATTGTTTTGTCACTATCGTAAGTGTATTCTTTATACTTTAACAACATAGTACTGTTTGCCATATTACTCGTTCACATATATGACGTCAATCGTTTACCATTCTACATGAACAAATATATGCTTTGTAACAACAGCATATCAGAAACTCTTGTTTATTTGCGCCTTCGTATCCTGACCAAACTTAATGCGAACGACAAGCAACTCTTACTATTATTTTTGCATGAATCGTAACGATGCAACAATATGTATGTATGTGTTCATCAAATGCATGTGCATGTGCGTCTGCATGTGGCGATGTATTCTTCTTATTAAATGAGTTTGCGCAGGAAATAATAAAAAAAAGCACAGTGAAATAGAGGACTTGCGACGCCATCTGTTGCTTATCGGATAGCTAATGATTTTGTCTATGATTTTTCCCTTCAAAGGATCACAGTAAGGAATTTAAGCTTTGCTAATTTCTTGTGCAACAACCTTGTCGTTTCTAGGTTTGTGTCTGTGCCATTATTCATTGTCCCCACTAAACATAGGTGACGCCTTTAGAAAAGCTTTTATTTAGAAAGCATGTTGCTTTGTTGCATATAATAAGCTTTGATGTGCTTGGGGTTGAAGGGATAAATTGCTTAAAGAAGAAATAAAATAAAAAATATGAAACTTGAGAAGAATGAAATCAAATGGTGGCTATTGCGTATATAAATGAAAAGGCATATACTGGGGCAAGTTAATTGATTAATGAGTTATTAACGTACTATTTCAATATAATAAATAATAAATTCATTAGTTAGAAAGATGCGTTCAAAAGATATGCGAATATATATAAATTTATATAAGTACTTAAATAATAACATTTACAAACGAAAGTTTTAAGGTGTTTTTTTTTATTTATATGCATTCTTCATCAGTTATTGGAATGGGAATTCCATCACATATGCCTTTGAAACTGTGATGATTAAACCCAATGGAATCAAATAATTATTATTTACATGCTTCTGATATGATTGGTGGGCCATAAACTATAACAATGCAAACAAAAGAAGGGAAAACACATTGAGTTAACAAAAAGCGTTCTTTTAACACTGTGTCCGTCCTTACACGGATAGTAAATTCTTTAGGTTCTTATAGGACAATTTTGATATTTTATGATGAAACCATATACAGAGGCTCCCATGAAAAGCAATGACTTCCATGGCGACAAAGTCTAACTTGCAGTTTCCTATGATCGAAGTAAGTGCAAATTACTAAAATCTTTGATAAATAAATTTCGATGGTGTCAGTTGACGTTCTGAGTATTCTTCAAGTTTAGGGGTTTCATGAAAATTGTGCCTTCTCATAAAAATCCTATACAGTGTTTAAGGTGTTAATCACCAAAATGAATGAATGTCTGTATTATGCAAATTCTTGTAGGGTGCTTAATAGTGGGACTTATCTGTCTATAGCGATCTTACTTGTTTTTTTTTTTTTTTTTTTTTTTTTTTTTTTTTTTTTAAATTTTCTTTGAGATATTCTTTGTAAGCTACTCAGCAGATGTTCACAAATTTGTGATGCTTCCGCTTTGTCACGTCTCAAAATTTGTGCTTAAATCTCGGAATACCAAGAAGTCATAAAAAATCACACACTCAATTTGACCTTTGTTACTGATTGCTCCTCTGTGAAGCTTTTAGATAGAGTGGGGTTAAAATTTACAAAAAGTATAACAAGGAAACCAAGTCTTATGAGCAGTCACTACCAGTTCATTGTTCATTGTTGTCACTATAGTTGATGATTGCATTATTACAATGTGTTGAAAAATTTCACGAGCATAGTTTCTTATGCATCTTTGTTCTTGTCTTAATTACATCTAAGAAAGCGGGTCTGACAGTCAATCTTTCCATGTTTGAAATATTCGTTTTAAACTTTGCGCAAATGTTTCATTAAAATAGTGTTCTTAAATTCGTTAAACGTTACCACGACACTTATCCGTCTGTCTGTCCGCATGCTAAGGTTAAGGTTATTACACTTTAAGCTTTTATTTAGAAAAACCGAAAAGAATTTCAGTTTCAGTTTCAGTTCTAGATTCAGTTCAGATTAATGGCAAAATTCACTCATAGTCACGTTTACAATGACCTGGCAATTACATCCTAAACCACATATGGCACAGTGTGTATTAAGTATGTGAGGATGTATGTTGCAACCAGAAGGGCTTGAGATAGACTCACCATTTTATTATATTAATCGATTTGGAATTATTTTCTTAATTGATCTAAACTTATCCGTCCCTCTGGGGTCTGTCCACGCAGCTTTGCATTCAATTTAGGGATCGCAACTTTCCAGATATTTTGATGAACTGTTTCCTGGTGCCAACGACGAAAGCTATCGAAAATGGTTCGGTTCGAATCACGCAGACATTTTCGACCATCTCCCCTGTAACACCTTAATTTGGAAAGCTTAATAAAAATTGGGGTTCACCTTAAATCCTCCTCGAATTCACGTACATCCGCACAAACTTACTTACGTACTTTTATATCGCAAGCGGTCCCCTCTTTCACCGCCGTACCGACCGAAGTCGCTAAATCGTTTAAAGTTGTTGTTCGTTTTAACTATAACGTCATAGCGCGGTCTGACAAATATACGGCAACACAGTCGACAGAGCCATACGATTTCGATACGATAGTATCAGCCTTCAAGCGATACGTGTCAAAATTTCATGGCATTCTAACGATTAGTTTAGAGCTTACAGGGAGGGGGTTGTATCGACCACAGTTGCGTAGTTTTCGCTGTTGATAAAACTCTTGTTTGTCGATGACGAATACTGCTGAGGCTTGTGTTAAGCGGTCTGAAGACTTTGCATTAGCGAAATTAACCGTTATCAACCGTTATCGTATGCTGAGTTCAAATGCGGCCGTAAAACTGGCAAAACCGACGAAACTGACAGTTTCCGTCAAACAGACCCGTCAAAAAAATGCGCAAAATTGTTCTTAAGGAACGAAAACCGAAATTGCACGAGATAACTGACCCTTTAAAGATATCAGAAGGCGAATATATTTCCTGGCGTTCCTGGAGCATTTGCCCATGCGTGAATGCCACGTTTGCTCGCACCCAAAGCGTAGCCCAAAGCGTAATAAAAAGCATTTATTCCATCGGTATGCGACAACGGATGAACACAACGGATGGATCAAAAAGATCGTCAGCTAAGCGGACAAGAGCTGGTGAAAATCATCCAAAGCGATTAAAAACTCAAAAGTCAGCTGGGAAATGTATGGCATTCGTATTTCTTTGTCAACTATTTTGCAAGGAGACAAAGGATCAATGGCGAATATTGCATTGGCGTTATTAGGTTGAGTGGTTGCCGTAAACGCGAAGGAAAAAACGATCTCACATGCAGAAAAGATGCTGATTCACCAAGAGAATGTTCGGATTTACTCTTCGAATTGCTTCCCCCACCACCCAATGGCCACCCAATGACTACTGGCTGTTTGCAGAGATTAAAAAGATGCTCCAGGGAAAGCCGTTGAGATTCAACTTGAAGAAGTCATTCAAGTTAAAAGCTGAAAATTGTCTAACTTTCGTAAATTGGATTTAATGTAAAGAGGGGCAGATGCTAAAAGTAAGCGTCGAATACCGTGCACCAGATTGGGCAGAACTTTTCTTAAATTTGTTACCTCGTCATACTTATGCTGAGGGTAAAAAGTTCTTTGCCTACAATCACATAAATGGTGTGACAAGAGTTAGAAAAAAAAAAAAAAAAAAAAAAATCTAAAAAATCATTGGTATATAAAATTATATATAAGTTAATTAACATGAAAGTTTATTTAAAAAAAAAAAAAACAACTTTTGTTTGAACATATTTATGGAAAAATGAAATTTTTTTATTTTTTTTTGCAATTGATTTTAAGAATTGATTCAAAAGCGTGTGCTATAAATATTAGTGGACTGTTAGTTTTTGCGATTTTGAAAAGTACAATTCAAGTGGATGAAGGGAAAAATTGATGGACGGACTTGGCCAAGTCCAAGTTATTATATTATATAAAATGTGTGTACCTGACGCTACATCTGAGTTATAAAAAAAAGGTGCCGAAAAAGGCAGAGACGGCTTTCCTCCTTATCAATTAATGCAACTTTTCATTAGTAGTATTAAATTTTATTTTTTTTTTTTTTTTTTTTTTTTTTTTTTTTTTTTTTTTGATAATACATACACAGTTTGATGCAGAAACTTAGTTTAATAAGCTGCTTATTACGCTTTATATAAATTGCGTGTCAAAAACAAATTGAAAAAAAAAAAAAATGTAATGTAATGTAAACTTTGGTTGACCACATACTAATTATGTTGTTTATTAAAATAATTAATATTTTTCAATAATATGTAAAATATTGAAATTAAATATTGAGAGTGATTTCGCCACAGCAACCAACTACAGATATAAATTACATAAAGCGAAAAAAGGAAAAAAAAATTATAAATAACGATAGTATTGACAGCTCGCACTTTCATTGTGGAAATATTGTAAAGCAAAAAAAAAAAAGTAATAGGTGTGCAAATGAATTCGTTCCGTTTTTTGATAAAAATGCAATTTTTGTTGAAAAAGTAATTGTTGCAAAGCTCAATGATCATCACTATGGATGGCCTTTTGCCAATTATGGTGTAGCTCAGGAGCTCAGAGCAACGGTCCAAAATAGAAACTAGAAATATAATCCATTTGAAGTATTGATGATGTCTGAACCAAATGAATTATTTGAAATTTTCAACATGGCGGGCCGAACTCGACGACATCACGGGCCGGATGCGGATAGCGGGCTGGCGCTTGTCTATGCCTGATGTCTATGCTTATGGTTGGTCTTGCGGCGGAAACTTACTGGCTTAGGAGCGACATACCGATTCACTCGTTTTCTCTTCTCATTTTCAATTTCTATGAATCGCTGACGGGCCGCAAATGCAAACTGCATCGAGCTGAATAAGCGGTAATTGGCAAGGGCCAAGGGTTCGGAGAAGATTGTGGGGTGCCGTACAACTTCGCAGTCCAAGTTGCAGGTTGCAGGTCACTTTCTAGGTTGCTTTTACGGGAGACGGACGGACGTAAGCGAATTTCATCATTTGCCCGCAGTTTAATGCCTTTTGCATATCCAGCCAACTAAACATTTCCGTACTTTTAGCTGCATTTTTTTCTAGATTAACTCAGTATAGAACAAAACAAAATGGCAGTGCCATGAATAACATCCATCCCTTTAGACTGTGATATGCATTGAACGACCACTGAAAGTTGCATATCTGGAAATTCAAAAAAAAAAAAAAAAATATGAAACGCATCGAGTGCATTTTATGGAGCAACCAATTTGAGCGGAACGAGTAGTTCGTTTGCGCACCTAAAAAATACACATATATATGTAATGAAATTGCCCGGCCGTGGTCAATTTTCTATAAAAGAGTCGGTAATGAAACAGAAATAAAGATTAAGTTAAACAAAAATTGAAATTTTCGTTACGAGCTGAGTCCAAGCAAAAAACAAAGAAGGGGCTAAAAAAAATAAAGTAAAAATTAATTTTTTCTCTATCATAAATGTGAATTTTATTGAATTAATGATTCCGTCATCATTATCCAGATTAAAGGCAATCATGTTCTCCTAGTTATTCGATTATTTACTTCAATCAATCATATGAAAGCAAGTAAAGCTTTTAAATTAATATATATGTAAGTAATAAATATAAAGTCTGAAAGTAATGTAAACTGAGAAAAAAAAAAAAATGATATCATCATCAGCATCAGATTATACTTGAGGCAATAATTTGTTGATTTTGCCGCATATCTAAGCTCATAAAATTGATAAACCACCGACAAGTGTCTGTGATTGGCCCTCTCTTCATTTATTTAGTGCTTTTTTTTTTCCGACCGCCTACAAGTATGCACTTACTATGATATGCATTTATATGCACTTGCAAATATAAAGTCAATTTTAATTAACCAACCGTAAATGCACTGTACGAATATGCATGAAATGGACTCGAGGTGTGAGATGAAAGTCTGCGTTTGTGTTTGTGTTTGTGTTTGTGTTTGTGAAAGTGGTTAAAGGTTCTTGTTGACACAATGTAATGCAACATGTTAATGCAAAATCAAACAAAAACTGCTTTTGTTTTACTCGGCTGTTGTTGGTGTTGGTGTTGTTGTTCGTTGTTCGTTATTCGTTATTCGTGCATGTTCATAACACGCATATAATAACCGACACTTGCAGGCTAACGCGCCTTAGCGGTAAAAGCATTTTATGCATTTTCCGTTACCAGGCAATCGGTACTGGCTGCGGTTAGACGGCAATGTATAATGATGGGTGGGCGATGTGCTCGTAATAACCTTGTTAACGTTTTTAATTAAAGCAGCAAATATTTATCAGGACATGATATGGTCAAGCACATATCAACGGTCCGTGATTTATTGCCTACAAATTGAATACTATGCCTGGCCAACTATTACAACAGCAGCCTAAATGGGAAAACATTTTTGTGAAGCTAAGGCAACGGCGAAATAAAGCATAAATGGCTCTAAAGTGCTACTCTATATAATGGATAACAAAATTGATGTTGTATAGCCTACAGAAATTAATAATAAAATGCAATATTTCCGCTGCCGGTGCAGTGTCTATGTGAGGAGCATGCATAAGAGATTTAATAAAAGGTGACTTCTCTTGGTTATAGCAAAGTTTTTATACAAAAAAAAAATATATATCTTTTTCTTTTTTGTTTATGTTCTTACAAACTTTAAGAATCATAATGCCTGGAGGCGAAACGGTTATGTACCGTAACTGTTGCTGCCCTACGTGAATATTGATCGCTTCATAATATATAATTATTTCCACATTAAAATCAGCACTTTACACTATGATGGTGGCTTTCTCCCAACTCAGCATCTCTCTCTCTCTCTCTCTCTCTCTCTCTCTCTCTCTGGTTAAGTATGTAAATTATGAATAATTTAAAGTGAAAATCGTAAAATACGCTGAAAGAAATTTGAGATGTATTCACATTCATGTATACGAAAGATGATGAAAGCAGTCATTAGGATGAGTTTGTGGATAATAATTGTCAATTAGTCGACTAATCGCTTCTATGTTCGAAGAATTTCTACTAATGGACTGAGGCGGCTGATCTCGTATGCATATCTTACGTTTCGCTCAAAGTGGAAGTGACCGGCTTTTTAGTGGCGATATTCTTGGATAGTAAAAGGAGATTGTTAACGAAAGCGTACGTAATTCGACGTCTGACTATATATCTGTTCATTAAGCAAGGAATATTCGCTTGACGAGCCGGATCATCTTTGCCGTTCATTTCTCTTTCTCTTTTTTGTCTTAAATGATCCTTAAGAAAGTCGAACAATGATATAAATAAATGATTGTAGGCGCGGCGATATTTTAATTTGATTTTCCGAACCAGTTGTTTACAGGAATATACGAGCACTTTATACTAGAAACGCGTCTCTCTTGAAACACATAACAAAGCTTAAGGCTTAACTCTTATAATTTTCAATTTTTTCATTCGAATTTTCGGTATTGTTCTCGATCAAAAGTGAGCAAAGGCGGTACCGCATTTTGAGTAAAACTTTCTCATGGGAATATATGAAATATATAATGTACTAGTACTAGTACTAGTACTAGTACTGCCTTCTAATATCATTTAAGGTGTCATCTGTCTCATGCAAGATGATTTTGTGGAATTTTGTTTTATGTTTTTTAGAGCAGCCGGCGAATTCGGACAATCAGAGCCTTCAGCATCAACGGTAACCGTATTTAAAATTGTTGTGCCGCTTCTCTATCATTTTTCTCGATGAAGAGAGAGAGAGAGAGAGAGAGAGAGAGAGAGAGAGAGAGAGAGAGAGAGAGAAGAGTACAAATAGCACTTGTCAACAAGGCATACTCTTGTTTGAATAGTATTTTTCCCCATTCCGCAAGCAATGCCTTTCCTTTTATCAACAAACGAAATTCAGATCTTTCCATAGTTTTGAGAATTACAAAGGTACGATCATTACAACAGCATTAGTTACTTGTAAACTAATGTCACGGAATGTCACGAATTTTCAATATATATTTTGTTCGAAGGTTGCTCCTGTACATGTAAACACCATATGGATGCGTTAATAGTCAGTCATTCAACATATATGTATATATGTATATATATGTATATATATGTATATGTATATGTATATAGATATGTATATGTAAAATTTATATATATATATATATATATATA
>KK502402.1:1164980-1194600 GCA_000688735.1 Glossina austeni
GGTATTACATTCATTGCAGAAGGAAGGATTGGTATCAAATTCTGAATTGATTTAAGCCTGTTCGTCTGTGTAATGCCTGTTGTAAGCATTCACCCGCGGGCAAAAACATTGAAAGAAACATTAGAAGAAAATCGGAATCTGCTGCACGCAACTTTGTATTGAAAATGTGCGCGAATCGATTGAAGGACACCTCTGTTCTTTAACCGGGGAACCAAATTGATTTTTTGCTCATTAGTCTTCAACTGCACCACATAAATCTACAAAAAAATTTGAATGAACATTCTATGGGTCGTGCTGTAGTATCTACGCAAATATGGATAAAATTGATGACAATAGTGTTGCGTATTAAAATTTAATTTTTTTTTTTCAATACCTATATAACGTGTAAAAGCCAGTTTCAAAGATCCCCTTAAGTGTATAAAATCTTGGCCTGTTTGTCCAAACATGTCCGTCTGTCCATTTGCGTAGTATCTGTGGTGAACATTCTTCCGTTCGCAAACATAAAGATTTGTCTAAAAATTTCGAAAGGAAAGTGAAAATTACATAAGTCGATCAAAGGACACACCTACAACGTCCATACGTCTATGCAAGAAAAACTGTCCATGTCTTTTGCTTGTACGCTCATCAACGTATACCGCGTAAATTTCCAATATTTACTCTGAAAATAGAAAAAATCAACCCGCACCGCGCCCATCCAATATTATAGAGTATGGAAATTTAAATCTTCCTTCCTTCCTTCCTTTTTTTGAGTCTTATTCCGGACAAGGGTGATGGCCCGAATAAAATATTCTTATTTATTTGATAATAGCTCTCCCTATTTCACCCTATGGCCAAAGTTATGCAATTTATTTTAAAGGTAACTACGGCGCAGAGTTTCAATGATTACCGGCATTTTCTTAGTTTCTGTAATTTGAGGTGAAATCAGGCAAAAATCACATTTTCGTCATTCACGTATTAATCACTTCAAAATTGTGATTTCATTGACGGATTCTTGAAATTGATGAGTTTGTCTTTTCACCACTTTTGTACCGAATAACGTTGCCCCCAAATCCTTATATTTCCGTTTGCTTGCTTGCTTCGGTTTGTATGTTTCTTTTTTTACGCGCGGCACAATTAATCATTTAATTCTCTTTGCTTTTGCATGGTAAACGTAAACCTTTTGCCGGTGTTTCTAAATGAAATCAATTTAAAGAATTTTATATGCGTTTACCTAAAAATTATCATCTGAAGAAGCCTGACCGCGAAAAAAAAATTATACACAACACGAAAGTCTATGAAAGTCTATGAAACGGAATTTGGACATTGCGGTGCAGTGAATTTCAGGATACCATAACATCTATATTTTGTTTAGGCAGGTAAAAGACCGCCTTTTTGGCGGTTCCATTCCATTGTTCACTTATCTTTCAACTGTCCGTCCCTCCTTCTTTCCATGATTTTGCTTCCCGTATTCTTGCTGGCTTCCATCTTCGCTCGTCTATGAGCTCTCCCGTGTACCCATCCGCCCGTCGACCAACTGCTTTTCGAACACTTACGATAAGAATATTTTTTGTAGAGACTTTCAACTTTTCATACAAACATAATATAGGTTGCAAGGTATTTCGATATGACATAACGCGACCAAAAGCGCTTATGTAAAAGATAAGAAACTTATCTCAGCTAATTGCTCTGACTAATACATAATGAATAAAATATCTTGCAGATGTGATGTAAGGCGATGTACACACGAAGTGCATTTCGAGCCGAATATTCATCTTAAACTATAAAATATGCCGCAAAGATCGCAAGGCGTTTAACTTAACGAAAAGTAAGGAGTAAAATGCTTTACATGCTCTTGTCATTTTGTTGACATGTTTACAACTTACAGAGGGCTGTTGTTGGTGATGCTGCTACTTTTGTTATTTCCAGATCAATGGAAAAATTATATCTAAATCAATTTAGAATTCGCTATCGATTGTTGATATATATATATATATAGAGGCTCCACGAAACTATTCTTTATTAAACAGATGCGGCGGATTTCTTCCGCTCTTATGCAGCTATTGGCATATGTGTAGAGTATGTATGTTCTAGCTTTTAACGCTACTATATATGTCGTAGTTTATGAGTAAAATAAGCAAAAAGACCACAAAGCAGAGGTTTTCTAAGTTTACATTGTACTGCGGGCCGGATCTTCGATCGATTTGCTTAAAACGTATTATATTTTTTGAAACGACTTTACTTACCTTTCGTCAATTCCAATACGAAAATTAATTATGACGAATGGACTCGTCATAAACACTTAAACAGTTAAATAATGTTGTTTGATGGGAAAATTCGTTATTGCTTTGACAAATATTATGGCACCTCTTCTCATATTGAACACAACATTTTGTCGATAGTTTATTGATTTGCAATGAAGTCATACGTACATCGATGGCCTAAGAGAATGCCTAAAAGAAATCGCTACGCCAGAAAATATGAAAACCAAAAAAAATTAAAAACGAAAGGAAATCTTGAGAATTATTCTCGATAGTCGAGAAGTGAAGCTGCAAGCGGTAGTTGACAGAAAGCAATTAATTCAGTATTTTGCATGAAAATTTGTAAGTGAGATAAATGTTTTCTAAATGACTGTCGTCGTGACTCATCCAAAGGGGACTCACTCAGGCGCGGTGTCGTAAATCGGCGTTGACTAAATTGCTTGAATTGCTACCCAATTCATTACATTCTCCAGATCTCATCATTATTAGTAACTGCTCTTAGCTGTTGATAAGTTGGTAACAGGACGCACAAGTGCAATACAATGTCACGATTTGTCTTACCGTTATTCTTGAGCAAATTTTGATGTTCTTGTTTAAAAATTAAAACTTGATCTAATAAGGTAGACATACTACTTACTACCTATACTTGTTTACTTACTTGCTTACTTATTATCTAATCGCGCGTTTTAAGACTTTTGACAAATCGTATGATTATTATTATTATTATGATTATTATTATTATTATGATTATTATTATTATTATGATTATTATTATTATTATTATTATTATTATTATTATTATTATTATTATTATTATTATTATTATTATGATTATTATTATTATTATTATTGTTATTATGATTATTATTATTATTATTATTGTTATTATTATTATTATTATTATTATTATTATTATGATTATTATTATTATTATAATTATTATTATTATTATTATGATTATTATTATTATTGTTATTGTTATTATGATTATTATTATTATTATTAATTTAGCCAGAGAAATATGTTCGAAGACTAAAGTCTTAAAATTGAAACGTTAGGATTCTAAGACAATCGGCTTTATTGAAAACTTCACCATACTTGAGATTTCAACCCACGACTTTTGAGCTGCTAGTCGCGCCTCTTAGTCTACTCGGCCAATTAGACGGGACGGGACCAACATAATGATTTACGGGATAGAGGGGTAAACGTATCTGCTGGTTAAGGTGGCTGCATTTTGGACTTAAGCGAAAGTAGTGAGCATCAGTTAGTAAAGTTGAGACGGCGAACGCAGCAGAGCTCTAAAACGCTGAAATTAACGAAATTTGCTCATGTGGACTATGTATAGAGACTATGGAATCTCCAGTAGGTTGGTAGGTCTTACATACAAAGAACTCGAAATTGTCTAGAAACATAATTTAAAATATTTCGCCAAATTAGTGAGTCATGCAAGGTGAGAATGATTGAACTTGTCACGCATCACAGTCATTGGTTTGCTTATCTTTTGCTTCCAATCCGGAAAAGTGTGGACGAGTTAGCTCTAAAGTATCCTTTGAAACATTTCACAAGAAACCGAAGATCTACTATGCTTAAGGTGGCTCTTTCAGGCTTTTTTGTACTCTCAACAAGAATAGTTCGATGAATGGAACATATCCACGCATAACATTTATCGTCCCTTAATTACATTGGTTTTTTTTTTTTGGGAGCTATGGGATACGTAATCAGGCATTGCATGGTGAGATTCAAAAAATAAACCTACGCGGTCCAAACGTGATATCGTTAAATTTTATGTCAGATTGCTATTATAAAGCAATTCTTGTGTTGATATATTGCAAAGTGTGACATTATTGTCCAAGGGATTGATTATGCGAGAGTGGAGATTATATGGTATAAATTCTTCACTTTAATTTGGTTCGTTTAAATATTATCGATCAGCGAATTTTGTCGGGAAATATTGAAAATTGTAAGCTTTTTTCAAAACTAAAACTGGATATGGGGAGTAGTTGATCCGATCCAATCTATGTCAGCACGTCAAACTTCTTTAAAATATTTTAAACATTTGCGACTTGATAGATGCGACACGGACGGACGGATAAACAAACAAGTTTAAATAGATTTAGAAAATGATTCGATGATCGATAGGTGTGATAGGAACTGGGGCTTTTTTAAGCCCTTCTAAATCCCATATATACTGCAACAAGCTGAATATAGCTTGTCCGATAAGTGCTGATGGCTATAATTAGCTTCAGCGTCTCGAGAAGTGTATCGATTATCGGGATCAAAAGAAATTCCTCAAGCTAAACATTAATGTCACGCTAATAGTTATTGTGGTATACGAGTATTTTTTCTTAGCTTCCATTTAGGATTTACTTAGATGGCAGCATCCTTGTGTTCCTTATAATCGTTGTTCAGGATATTAACGTATTATCAGAGATGTCTTCTTTTTTTTACGCACAGGTAGGAAATGTTTGTAATCGCAGTGAAATGCTTTCCCATTCAGTCGTTTGGTGAATTAAACCAACTGTTGTGACTTTAGATTGGTTGAAGTTTTCACAATGCTATGAGAAACTCTGTTAATGTAAAATTTCAAAAAGTGTTTTTTCATTTTCATTTTCATTTTCAAATACATTTAAATGTTTTCCCATTTGTTGTTGCATATATTTATATATATATTCTCGTTATAATATTAAGTTGAAATTACTTGCAAAGTCCATTAAAATTTAACAATATTTTGTTTTCCTTTTACGTTTAGTTGTTATTTGCTTAGTTCTCGAACAATTGTTACTGAGGTGAGTGCTATTTTTGCAAAATGCCAAACAGATATTTATGCAAACATGTTGCAAAAGTTTACTATTTCTTTTGCTGTTCTTTTTTCCTATTCTTTTCTATAAAACGGAATTGCATTTTACCACTTGAACATTTTTATTACGGGCAAAATGCATTATATCGTCTTGCCTTACCTTTGTTTGTTCGGTTATTCTTCCTGCCTCTCTTCTCTCCTTCTGCACAATTTTTGTTTAGGGTCAAATGGATTTGAATATCAAAAAGTTTTCCCATTTCATGTTTGGGTATGTGCGTATATATATATATGTATACGTTTCCTTTAACTGAAGTGAATTGTAAAGCAGCTTAAGAAAAAACATTACATGTCGAAGAATCTGTAAAAGTCTTACTATTACTTTCTTTGGGGCAAAGAAAAGCAAAAAGCAAAACAAAAAAAAAAACACAACTTTTTGAAAATTAACACTCAGTCGTCTCGGTATGATGGTGTGTTTGTTATTGTTGTTGGTTTCTGTTGCTCGGCAAAATAGAAAATTATGAAAATTGTTACTTTGACTTCTTCTTCTTCTTCTTCTTCTTCTCTAACGACCAGCTTATGATCGTTGTGTTAAATTTAAATTAATAAGCATTTGTATGCGAAAAGATATATAATACGTTTCGCAGACAAGTAAGGAAACTTCGTTTTATCCCCAAATACATATTCACGTTTTCAGCAGTCCTTTGGTATTTTAAAAGTTTAAGACAAGTAAATTACAACTTAATTGCTCTTGAGGAAACAATAGTTTCATTAGTCTTTGACAGAAAGGCATTTGTTTTTTTTTTTCTTTTTTTTTTTTTTTATTTATTTTTTTTTTGTTTTTAATTAAAAAGTAAACATTGACCATTGGATTAAATTAATTAGAAATTAAAGTCGAATTTATATGAAAGAAGTTAACTAACTAAGGATCATTACTTCTTTTTTATGGATGCACTTTCATTAAAAATGAATTTTAAAAATGAAATTATTTAATTATTTATATTAAGAAGCGAAACTTTGAACATAATATCATTACTCAGACCCAAAAATTGCGCGCCCACATGCGTATACAATAAGAAAAACTGTCAACATCCTGTACATAATTGCAAAATATTTGTCTTTGTTGCATGCACGTGCTAAAGTATAAAACATAGAGTGCATGCAGCCACAATGACAACACCCAATTTAATTAAAAAATGCCTCTAAACATGATGATACTGCCGCCAACATCATCGACACCGACGAAAAGCAAATAATCGAAGTTAAAGAGTTGAGAGAACTAAAAGAAAAGAAGAAAAAAAAAAACACAAAAAAAAAAAAAAACAAAAAAAATGCATCAAAAAAGTCTATGACCAAAAGTGACCATAAAATGCAGTGACATGAAGCGTATGAATTTAATGATTTAATCGCGATGACAAAATGCGCCCACTCCTCTCTCTTCCTCTTGTATGCTTATAAACGCACATACACGTAGAAATTTATATATGTATGTGCGTGCATTGATTCATTAGAGTTAACGGGCACACACACACACACACACACACACACACACACACACACATCGAGAGAGAAATGACAAATGCATTAAAATGACTTCTGGGTATACGTACATACGTGCATAGTATAAAAAATACATGATATTTATTTGCCTGACCCCCCGCCCCCGTCCCTGCTTCTCACCCGCCAACCACATCTCACCCCACCACCACCCACCAACTGCCACCGCTCTTTCATATGTAATGCGTATGTGTATGTTTAGCATAGTATTTTGAAAAACCTACCATTTTTCTCGTTGCCGAACCCTTGAGGCTGCGTTTGTGATTATCAAAAAAACAAAAAAGTGCATATTGCCAGGCTTAGCGCAACTTAATAAAATTCTGACTTTTTATGCAAAATATTGATGGGCAACAAAAATCCGAGCATGTGGTCAATATTTAAGTGTAATTATAGCTTCCGGCTTGCAAGGTTTATTGCAGCGGTAGCCTCATTGCATTTGTCGGCCTTATTTTTATATTTACATGCTGACATTGATGCGGTTTTCACATTGCAAAATATGCTATGTCAACTTTATAGCGAATCTCGAATACTCACCCGGACTCGGGTTCGAAAGTCATATTTTTGCAGGCCCTTCACTTTGCGTATTTGTAAATGAATATTTTCAAGTTATATTTCTTTCATTCATTTCAAGAAACGTTTTATAACAAATCAGTGATAAACAGTTAAACACAGCCATAGTTTACGATATGGTTACGATGACAAAGTTGCTAAACTAGACGTGAACAAGTACGAGGCAAAAAGAAATTGTCGAACTCATTGCATGCGTACGCATGCATTATTGCTTTCTATTAGAAGTAGAGAATGACAAAATCAATACATACCTTTATCCGTGGGGGATAAAGGATAAAAATGTTGAAATGAAAAATAAACAGGTTTCGCTCTAATTTGATTACAAATGATGATGCATTTCGTTCGAAAGGGTTTTTAATACAAAAGCTTAAGGGTATATTCGCGTAAAAATCGCTATCATAAAAATAACACATGCTGCGTTTTTCTAATTACAACGATATACTAACATTTTTTGATATATTAAAGTTTTTTTTTTTTGTATTAATATTATAGCTTTTTAATAATTGCAACAATTTTTTCATATGCATTTGCATACCTATTACCTATGGAATGAATTTCTTTAAATAAATTTAAAGCATACTTTTAAGCGAGAAATTCAAGTTTTCCTTCTTTAAAATTCACCGCAAATAATAATAATAATTATGTAGAAAAGAGATTTTTTTTGAGACTTTTATTAAATTGTTTTAATTTTAAAACTTATTTTTTATGCTTTATTGTTTTTTTTTTTTTTTTTTTATTTTTTTTTTTTTTTTTTTTTTTTTTTAAATGATTTTATTTTTTTTTTTTTTTTTTTTTAATTTTTTTCTTTTTTATCTGTTGAAAGTGATTAACATATAAAATGTGCTGTCAGAACACGTGACCGCACGCGTTGGCAAAACAGATTGCCATGATGAATTTATGATCTAATTTGATGAGTAAGAGTACCGCACTTCATCACACGCTTAAACAATACAACAGACAATATTACGGGGTATTTCTGACAAGGATGCGCTTTTTATATACGTATATAAATTTTTTTTTTTTTTTTGGCTTTTCTAACAGAATTTTTAATAATTTCAAAAGCAAAAAAAAAAAAAAACAAGCAATACTTAACCCTTTTAGAGAAAGAATATAGAAAGTGAAATGAAAAATCATAAACGGTTTTGTGTTTAATAAGATTTTGTTTAAAGCCTATAAAAAAGGATTAAAATATCTTAGACGTAATACTGATATGGATGTTCATGATGATGATGATGATGATGATGATGATGATGATGATGATGACGGCATTGAAACGCCGGCACATTTAATGTTATGGTTATTTAAAGAACGTTTGATCTCTCTTCATAGCCAAATACTTATATTTATATGTACAGTTATGAGATTTTAAGTTTTAATTTGTTATGCCCGCATAACATAACGCTTGTTCGATTAGTGAAGTATTTGACAGCAACATATCAAAGCTAAAGCGGAAGTTAAATTTTATTTAAAATGTTTCACCGCGCGTTGCGAAGTGTGTATGCTGTCTTCATGTAGCAAATGCAACAAAGTTTTCAATTAGCTAAGTGTAATAGGCGTGACTTGAAATTTTTTTGATTGATGAAATACTTTAGCGGGTGGAAAATTAAAATGATAGTCTTCTCTAAATAAGAAGCTGTTCAAATTTCTCTTGCTCTTGCTATATATTTTTCATATTTCATATTAAAACCAATTTATGAGTCGTTTATTCTGAAAGTGGGGTAAGTCCATATTTTGTCATTACAAGATATTTAAAAGTTTGCATTTCAATAAAAATTTAATATATTGGTAAGTGTTAAGAGACCTATTTTTTGTATTTTGTGGTGCTAGATAAAGCAAGTTTGCTTTGTAAAAGTGTTTTAAGCGAGGTTTTCTTTATACCTAAATGCATTTTTCTTTTTTTTGTTATATAACCAATCATTTAGGGGAAGTGCGCTTCGTATTCGCGTAGCGCGGTGGCAACCAGAAAAAGAAACAAATAAGCAAATGGTGGTCGCAGCCTAATGGATTTGTGCTCAATCGATATGTGTTACGCCTTTATTTGACTGAAAACTCATTATACCTGCGACCAAAGTAAACTCTACCTTATTGAGATTTGAAGTCGCGAATATTGACTTGGTAGTCGCGATTTTTACCTACTCGGCTACTCGTTGCCTATTAAAGGGATAATATTTCACTTGTGTCAGTTTGTTCTTAATAGCAAAAGCAAAATAAAACAATAAAAATAAATTCAACTTAATAAATAAATATATTACGGCATTCTGAAGAGATATACAAGGAATTAATTTTCCCGATTGCCATCTTTACCACTCCAAAATCGTGATCGTTCAGTGAGTATGAATGTCCTGACAATAAAACTCTGTGATCAATGAACAATTTTCATTCACACGAAAGCCAACTTTATTTGTCTATTTTGGCCCGAGTTCACATATCACTTTAGCTATAAAAAGCTTTTTGGCTGGGTGGGATGTTCTATAAACGCTTTAAACAACAAATTACTATTTATTGTGATCCTCTGGATGTTATATTTTCTTTTCAAACCTATCAAATAGCTTGATTGTTATGACAATTGAATGAAGGCCGTGATTCAGTCCGTACATACTGCTATTGCTTTCATAATATGCAATTGATACTTAACTTAACTTAACTTAAGACACGCTATTGCCTTTCGTAAACGAAAGGAGAATGCAAACTATTTTTCAGGATTGCTTACAACCAAATATCTGTCTTCCTGCAAATATTCGCCAGTCAGTTCGGCATTTATTAAGTGAATTTCAAATGAATAAAGTGAACTTGCATTACATTCGATATATTAGATGCTTGCACCTATAAATATCAATTGAAATATTTTCCATCATATTCGACTCAATCGACTCTTCTCATCTTCCTCTCAATCGATGCGATATCGGGTCGAAAGAACGATATTGCTTTGGCAGCGATTCAATCATTGATCGATCCATTTTCACACTTTTTTAACATTTCGAAGCTTGAATGCTCTGCGCAAGTGATAATAAGTAGACGCTATATGATGGAGCAGCATCCCCATAAGCTTCTGAAAGTGTTTGATGGGCTTCGACAGCAGATTTCGTATTGAATATCGAAAATGCAATTTTGAACGTCACATATTAATATTACAAAATGTAGATTTCATGCGTTTATTTATTCGCTATTTATTTACGAACATCTGGGCCGAATTATTACTAATTGTGTATTATTGTAGTAAAAGTAAATCTTTAATATCAGGCGAATACACGACATATTTGTGATCGAAGAAGAGAATAGAAAAAAAAAAAACAAGATTGCATTTAGATTGCGAAGCCTTTTTGTTGTAACCAAAATTAATTATTCTATCCCGCAATAATATTTTCAGAAGTCAAAACACGGTTGCCGTTGCCACACACACTTCTGTAATTATCATTATCTTTATTTTTGTCAAAAATGGACTTGCATCATTTGTCAACTAAACGGCTTACATATTGCATAACTAACACATATATACGACAAATCGAGAATGTAATGGAAATTAATAGAATTATTGCCAAGTTCAAGACAATTTAGTTGATTTTCTTTTACAATTACGCGGTGCTCTGCAAAAATTGATAATTGAAAAAATCCATTATTCCGTTTTCCGTTTCTCTTTACAATTCATTATAATGGAATCGTAGGCACAAACTATTATTACGAAAACTTGTAAATGATCAATTATTTGAAAGAAAGGTTCTTTCAATTTTACAACTTGAACTTGGAATACGAATCCCTTTTCATAAATATGATGCATTTTCGTTTCGTTCGCTTTAAGGACATATATGGTGCGAAAGTTGTTCTTATGTTTTTTAACTTATTACCGTATTTTGCCTATAAAGTAGGAATTGAAAATTATCCAAAGCTATCTATCAAAATATAATTAGTGACCACTATGACAAGCGAACTTTCTCTAAGAGATTTGAATCGATTTTTCCACTTTGTAAAGTTCACCTAACAAAGCGATAGACGTGACGTGTGTAAGGTGTGAAGGGTGTATTGCGTGTGCATGTGTGTCAGAGTGGTAGGGGCGAAATTTAGGATTTGTCCATCCAAAATACATCTAAGATGGCCATGCGTCATGCAGGATCTGCCTTGAGTGTCATATGATTGGAAGCCATGAGATTTCATTTGCTTAGTGTTTCCGTTAGTTTCAATTTTAAGAGTTTCATAGACGAACGATCAAAATTAACTCGTTAAATATACAGATAATATTGTGCAAGTACTTCAGATACTCCTACGACGGATATAAAGACGTTATCCTAAGCTTCTTCTTGGTCTATTCTCTTCACAGATTTCATTCAATGCCTGCACTACCAATAATGGCGGTTTAGTATCGTTGCAAATATTAATAAACAAAAACAATTTCCATATCAATGAATTCAATATTAATACATAAAAAACGCGTTCACCTTATCTCCATACACACACACACATAATAATAATGAATAGCTCTCAGGATATTGCCAATTATAAATAGAATGCAGTCCCTTTCAATGATTGAATTTCGCAACAAATAAAGCAACGAGTCAAACAAAATAAAAAAAAATAAAAAATAAAAAAAAAACGAAAAAAAGGAAGAGAAAAGAAATTGAAAATAATATGTAGCTACGAAAAATAATTTGTTAGCAAATTAGGAAATCAAGTTACAAATCTGCATACGCTCCATTTATTTCCAGATCATATATCCCCCGTATTCGTGACTACACTTTAGGCTGCGAATAATCGACAGAGGGTGGTGTTTATTCAAAAAAAACAAACATATATATAACACATATATATGTATACATATGTATACAAATGAATGCGTGCTGATGGCGTTCGTCCCAACAAACACAAATCGTGTATTTTATGTGCATATATATGACTATAAAACAAACAACAGAACCAAGTGGTATATAATAGCGACAAAAAGCAATTCTTAAAATTATGCAAATTTTTTTTGGTTTTTTTTTTTCTTCCTTCATGCCTTACAGAAGGAAAAACAAAAATAAATATATTGAATTTTTTTTTTTTATTTATTTATTTATTTATTTATTTATTTTTTTTGGTTGGTTATAATCAAACAATAAACTTTATTTTAAGTGAATATTTTTCTTCTTTTTTTTTTTTTTGTTTAAATTTTACTTTTCAACTCATTAAGTTTTTATGAGAATTGTAAATGACATCTGTTAAGCCGCATAAAAGAAAAAGAGGAAGATGAGGATGAAGCAAAAAAAAACTTCAGTTTCTTAAGGTTTTTCATTTAATTATCAAGCAATTAAATCTATTACAGTAATGACGCGGTGGTAACAAGAAGTAGTCAAGGCTCTCGTTCTTTCTATTGTTAATATAATTAGAATGAGCTCAGGTGTAAATTTTATTGAAAATATATTTAATTGATGTTAATATGGCTGCAAGCACAAACACATACGGCCGTAATGAATATACACAGACAATAAGGCATAATGACATTATTTGTTCCATTATCTCTGAGCACAGTTGAAATTTACTAATTACGTAAGCATATATATGTGTTTCTGGCAAGCATAATAAACAAATGTCTGATGATAGAAGCAATCAAGAGACCGTAACATTCATAGAGTGACAGACACTTAACATTTATGCTAAAGTGTAAAGCAAAAAACGAAAGCAAAAAAAAAAAAAAAAAAAAGAAAAATATGATGAGTTTTTAGTTGTCGTTTAACTCCGCTCTTCCTTTTCGATTCGATTGCTGATGATGGTCTGATTTTGACAAAGTTTGAATTAACTCTCTACACTACGGATTGTTTTTCACAAATCGCTCGGTTTAACAGTGAAGTGAAAAGCGAAAATAAAAAACCCTTTTCATACTTTGGCTAACCTAAGGTAATGGTGAAGCAATGATGAATTAAATGAAATTTCATATTTTGTGCCGTTTATGCATCAAGAATCACATGACCAACGGTCGCACATACCTATCTTAAACTTGATTAACTTAAGTTTCTTAAGTTAACTTAAGTTCACTTTCTAATTTAATCAAGTCCATAGGTCCGTCGATGCGAACACTTACTTCTTTTTCACCCGCTGTTATTAGACTGGCTCGTTTAGAGATTAGATTCTTTCGAAGTGTGTAGGAGTTTACATTACAAAAATACATAACGATTACCTTGAAGTTCTAGTATACAGGGCAAGACTGCAATTTTTATTGTTTAAAATTGCAAACCCTGTGCAGTGCTCGGAAAACATTAAAAAGAGGGGGGATCCCACATCATCTCTGCCGTCGACGAGATAGCTAGATTAGGTAGCCAGATAATCACAACATGGGTATCATGGCATGGGGGAAGATCAGGCCGCTCTGAGATAGACAACGGGAATCCTTCCATCCGATGAGTTAAAAAAAGATCGGTTGCAGGCATGCTGCGTCCGTGAGGTCATTAAAAAAATATTAATGCTTAAGTTCGTCGTCACAAGTGGCCAAAAATTGCAACGCATTCTGAACCTAGAACTTTGAGTAATTGGAAGGAAAAGTACCCGTTAAGATTTCTACTTAATATTATTAATCATTTTAAATTTATAAAGACTTTGCTCTAATGCGACAAGTGAACGATGAAATATAAAATTTTATTGAGTCCAATTGTACGCGTTCCTACGTGATCAGCGGGCTTTGTAGTGATTGTAGTGATTGTGGCCTTTATGACCAAATTATTATTAACATATATCAACATCCAGAGAAATATCTTTAAACAAAAAGCATTTGGGGAAAATCGTGAGTTCAAAAAAATTATTTCTTAAATATTTTTAGTTTTATTTTTGTTTTTCTTTTGTTGTTTTTATTTTCACGTTAATTAAAAAAACTCTATCAAATTATTGAAATGGTCTGCGTTGGAAAGACTAATTAATTTTTATTAACTACCTTCAGGTCATGTATTTGTTTCTCATGAAGCAATATGTACGCGTTTCATTATAGTTATTTTTCGCCAACCTTTTCCAACGATATTTTGTGTTAGTGCATTGAGATATGTTAAAAAGGCAAAAAAAAAAAAAAAACAACAACAACAACAACAAAAATATCGAATAATTAGTATAATCACATAAAAAATATGAAAATTGACGAATACTGAAGAGAAAATCTTATGCAAAAAAAGTATCAGGTTTCCAGCGTTAATTTCTTAATATATATATATATATATATATACATATGTATATGTATATATAATATATAAATTTTTAATAGCACAAAACTTATAACATAGCGCAAGGGTTGGCTGATATTAACAATAATTTAAAATATATTTATGGGAGGCAAAATGAGACGAGAAACAGCTAAGTTTAAGTGTTAATAAAATTTTCTCATTTTAAATCCTTTAAAATGGTAGCAATTTGGTAGCTTTTGTTTTTGCCATTTAAAGGAAAAAAATAAACAAAATAAATTTGAAGGTAAGCGCTGATAAATATTTGTTTTCAAAGCCATTCAATATGATTATATCAATAAAATTATTTGTTAAGCTGTCATTTACTGTTTAAGTGTAAATATAATGAAAGGACGTAAAAATTAACATTTTTCTTTTTCTACATTATCCTCAATTCTCATCCTTGCACTGTTGACTAATAACATATCTTGGTAGGAAAGAATACAAATACAAATATTTTCATTTTTTCATTTTCTTTTTGTTTTAACAAAAAACAACTTTCACAAGATAAATACCTTCATAAAAGTAACTACATTTTGCTGAAGACTACACCTGTGACCACAATTACAAAATTTTATTGACGAAGGGAAAAAAACACTAAAACAAAAAAAAAAAAAAAAAAGAATGAAAAAATGGAAAAATGGAAAACGAAATAAACGCGTAGACAAATAGTATGCCCTGAAATCAGGCACAAAGTTAAATTGAGTTAAATTTTGAATGGTTAAAAAAGTTGGCTATTTAAGTAAATTATTAAGGAAAGCTCGAACGGATTTCAACGAGTCAGCTTAATGCGAATCTCTTGATACTTATTTACATGCGCATACAAATAATAATCTATTGCGAAATGTCCTGGCCATGATTTACAAATATATGCAAAAGCGAAAATATATTGACCATCGATCGACCACCAATCGATAGTCCATACAAGCTCCTTGCATGGCATACGCAGACTTATCAAATTTCTCTTTCCACAAAGGATTGTATTTTTTTTTTTGAAGCTAGCTTCAATCTTTTGTTTTATTTTGTTTTATTTTTCGCCGTAATTTATGCTTCAATGATTCGATTATCTCGAAGCATCTGTAACATGTTGTTAAAAACATGTATAAAAAAAATTTTGTCTAACAGAGTTTCATTTTTAGCGGATTCTTCGTAACGAATGGTAACTGTCTCTAGACTGGACTAGATTTCGCGCTGAGTTCCAAATGCAACGGAACACGATTAAAATTTACAGCCAATACGCTATACTAGATTGCATTCAGAATTCCTTTGTGATAAAATGGATTACTTCTAGGACTGCTGTTCTGTGTATTGAATGCTTTTTGCATAATATACGAAACACACTAAATTGTACTATTTAGTTAGTCATCGTTTATATCCTTTCATTAATAAGATTTTATTTCGTTGTATGCGCGTATGCGTTGTTCAATTAAAAAATTAATTGTTGAAATCGAAAATTGTGAAAGAAATGCGATTTTTCCAATTTGTGCCATAAACTTTTTGCATAGATGCTTAGCTAGTGAAAATTAAGAATTTTGGCCCATTGTAAAATCTCTTCAGTACAGGTGGAATGTTGTCGTTACTCTTTGCATGTTCCATGAGAGGGAGTTCCGTTTTTCATAAGGCCATTCATAATCTCGATGATAATACCGTGAGTTGGAATTAATCTCTAAAATCGCCTGGAATAAGTGCGCATTTGAAAAGAAAACATTTGAATATCGTAAAAATATTGTTGAGCCCTTGAATTAATCCTTGATTATATTGTAAATTTTAACAATTTACACACAACAATTTTTTAGGGCATAGCCTAAGAAGAAACAAAAGTAAGTTGGACATCTTAAAAAATATAGTGACTTTTCTTTCGGTTCGAACGTCTCCAATGCAATGATAATGTTAGTATGCCGTTCAAAGGTAGAAATAAAAAGGCTTAAAAGTTTTTCGTTTGAAAAAAAAAAAATAAAAAAAAAAACAGAAAAAACTTGTCCTCTAATTTTTCTCTTCACGTAACAGAAGAAAAAAAAGAAAGAAAGAAAGAAAGAAAGAAGAAGAAGAAGAAGAAAAAAACTCGCTGTCACTTTTTTTAAATACCTGTTAAAGTACGTGTCAACATTAATAATTAAAGCACATTTTCATGGAAAGCCGTTACCCATGTTTAAATTGGTCTTTTTACTTTTTTACATTTGTGTTAATTTTAAATTTTTTCTCTCTTGTCTAATTAAATATTGTTTGTTAATTTATAAACGACAAGGGTCGTTCGGTGCATTAATGAATTTATGTCCGTTTGATAAAAACTGAAAAGTGGAAAAGTTTCTTAAACAGATGTGATTTTAGAATATTCTTTTATACATATATATATATGTATATATATATGTAAATATTGGTAGAAATATTACAAAAAAAAAAAATTATCTTATATATATATATATATATATATATACATATTATATAAAAACATAGATTGTAATAAAAAATAAAAGACATTCAGCTGAGGTGAGGTGAGAAAAAAGATAAGTGCATTTATCTCATGCGATAAAAATCGCTATTGAAAATATTGAAAACATTCTTTTATTCTTCTCTTAAGCAATTTTTTAATAAAAAATTGTGCTCTTCATTAAAAACAAAACGAAATCATTTAGCTCTTCACTTTGATTATATATAGATTGCAGATATATTAGTAGTTGAACATTTTGAGAGCTTAAAAAATCAGCTATGAATGTTACAGTAAACAATGACTAGAGGATGCATGTGGAGGCTGCATTTATTCGTCGATTCCTCGACGATTTTCGATTAGTAATTATTTGCATAAAATTGAAGGGCATCATATGATTGTGTAAAGCCATCGCAATGATTTATTCATTTCTTCAATAAAGAGAGATTTGGATTTGGGTTCAGAAAGCCTATATATAGTTGTCTGTTATTTTTGGGTTTATATTCACAAATTTAAAATTTGTTACTTGCCACGGTGTTGTTTACTTCGTATGCTTTTCAAAAACTGCTTCCTTCGATCAACATAGATGGGGTTTCTTTCGGGCAATTCTTATAATGCAAGTTTCATAATAGAGCGAATAGAACTTTCCTAAGAATTATATGAAAAAATGCCAAGTGTTAGAATAAATATCGTCTGAAATCATTTTTTATATATTTGCACTCTCTGGAGAACAGTGTACTATGTTCACCTTATATTATACTCACAGTCAGTTTAACGCCCAGAAATTCTAAAATGTATGTATTTTCGATCAGTGCAAGGTTTTGTCGTTTTAACTTTGTCTGTCACTTTATTATACGTCTGTAAAAATTGAGAAATAAATTTTCTATATGTATATAATTTTATGTCATTTTTAAACTGTTAACACACAACTGTCAGTACGATCACATTTGATATGTAAAAAACTGAGAGACGTAACCGGGAAATTCGCTCATTATATGTTGGAAAATTGCATGAGTTGTGAAGTTAATTTGGGCATGTAAATAAACGAAACTTTTACGATAACGCTATGTGATGGCTTGTTCACCCTCCAATATGCGGGCTTTCATGAAGAGTATACATATACACGTAAATAATATATAATTTTTGGTACACTGTTACCAAAATGAGTGAATAACTCTCTTAGGCGAAGTAATGTCGGGTAGCTAAGGCACGTTCTTGCTCGATTATAATGTTCTTATTTTTTATTATGCTGATCTGTTCAACAACACTTTCTGAATCGATCTAAATTTGTCTAGCTGGCTGGATGTCTGCCCGTCTGTCCCTGTATTTGTCTTAGTTTCTTATATATGTTATAAAAGAAAAACTTCTTCAAACTACAACAAGCAATCACGTTAAACTATAATATATTTTTTTAATTTTTAATTTTTTAACAATTTTAAATTATAAATATTTTATAATTTTTTTACACCCTTCTTTACTATCTTATGCACTATAGCTTGTAAAATAATACCTCCCTACTCAAACATATTTTGTCGGAACATAAACAATTACAAGCAGATATTTTGGCCGTAAAAACTGAATATAAATGCCAATCATTAATATTTTGCAACGCTCTAACCTAAGCAATAATATCCTTTAGGCTTTTCTATGTACAATAGAAACAGATTTAAGCGATTTGGGGAAAAGGGTTTTTTTTATTATACAACAATCCAAAGGACTCTGTATAGGGTGGATATTTGCGAAGAGCAAGAGTGTCTAAACGATAAAAAAAAAAAAAGGGAAAGAGTGTTAACACGTTTTTATGTAATGGACAGAAGAGATTTTTGCAAAAAAAAAAAAAAAAAAAATTCAATAAATAAATAAAAGAAAATCGTTTTATCATGTGTGTGATTAAATATAAAATTGTCAATGATAAAAAGTGCTATTAATAATTTCCTTTAACTAAAGCATATAATCGGCATAAAGTATATATACCATTTACATTAAGGTATAAGTGTTCCTACAACACCTTTAATGTTGCTTGCAAGCAAAAAAAAAAAAAAAATGAATAAATAAATAAATAAATAAATAAACTAAATGTAACCAAGTTAAAGGCAAACCGCCGGAAGTCATAAACACAGGCGATTGATTGTTTGTTTTCATTTTTTTTTTTTGTTGCTTTCTCATTCTATACATTTCACTTTAAATAAATCGCAAGTGACAAGCCGCAAAAATTTTGAAATTTTTATCACTGTCATTAACGTGTCATCAACACTTGCGTAACTTCCAACTTTACTTTTTCCCATTTGTTTTATACTATAGCATAATACAATGGAACTTTTTTCAAACTATAATTCAAACATCAAACAAAACTATAAATTATTTACTAAGCGTCACATACATACGCCCAATATTGATATGTATGTAGGCAAGCACGTAATGATGTTTCGAAAACTATAATTAACGTTACATACAATACATATTATATAGTATAGTAGTATACGTTCATATACGTTCGTATATGGCCACGTAAGTCACTCTAACTATTGAAATATGTGAGTGTAGCGAGCAGAAGGCAAGCAATTGTTGTCAATTATTAAATAAAATGAAAATGAGAACTAATACGATGAAAAACCCTTAACTTAACTTAAAAACTTCGATTGATGGGCAGGCACCTTTTCCTCCATCCCCTTCGGGTCTCGTCTAAGTTAAGACATTTACAGGGAATTGTATCGTATTGTCGCATAAAAACCCGTTTCTGGCGTTTGTTTTTGAAGAAAAGTTTCTTCAAGTAACCGCTACAACAACTATTACTATCCCTTCAAATGAAATTTACATATTTCCCTTTAAAGGATCAAAGTGAATGTAATTGCATAGTTTTAGGTGTTACTTTGAAAACAGTTTTGACAGTTTAAGTAAATTGAATAAATGTGGCCGAAAAGTAATTATTTGTTCATCAAACTCGATAGTATTTTCAAGTTGCTTAAGAAATTTATCAAAGGACTAATTACTGATGTTGGAATACGTTTTCTTTTTTGTTCTTTTTGTTTTATTAACTTAAAATGTCGATTTTATCGATCTAGAATCGTTCTCTTCTTCTTGTGTTTATGTAACGACTTTTAATTATGGATACGTCAGTAGATCGCACAACATTTTTACTCAATTGCACCAATGGACGCATGGACGCATGGACGCATAGGTGAATGTGAATGTGAATGAATATGAATATGAAAATTAATTTTTATTTATTATTATTTACTACGAGTTTTATTATAAGATCAGTAATTCGTGTCTGCATTCACTTCAAAGGAAGCCTTAAATTTTCATAATTTCAGTGCAACTTAGATACATCACGTAATTTTTTTTTAGTAGCGGTGGATGCCTTAATGTACCATTTAAGACAATCATCGAACATGGTCCATATTTATATCCGTCATCGCTTGTGATATACAGAATATTATAAGTGTAGCCATACGTATCTGTAACAGATTTTGCAGGTGTTACGATAGATGCATTTTTCATTACCTCAATTGACTCGGAATCATTTTTTGAACCGATTTAAGCTTGTCTGTCATTTTGTCTATCCGTCTGATCCCTGTCCATTTATTTTTCGGTTCGATCAAGTCGTAATTTTTACGATATTTTTAGACGCAGACATGTTCTGGTCGAAGGACAAAGGACAAAGGACGAAGCGTATTGAAAATGATTCATATCGAGTGCAGCTATTTTGATCACTCCCCATGTAAAGCACTATTTTGAAAAGTCGATATATCGATATCAGTAGAGTAGAAAGGTAAAGGGTATTTAATGGTGGGCCGTGTCCCACTAGTAGTGTTTTTACTTATTTACGCTATTGCAGCTGCAGTGTTATCCTTCAATTGAATTTATTTACGTAATAGGCTTGCAATGTGGAATAAACAGCAGCAATAATTAGTAATGTTGCCAATCTTTCTGTTTTAATTTCTTATATGGGAAACCATTCATTTAAAATGTTAATCCAAGTTTGGATTAATAAAATGTGTTCAGTGATTTGCCTCTTCTTTCTGTCTACTTGTGATGATTTTGATTACAATTTGCAATCAGCAAGATAAGGTTTATTGCTCTTTTTGACAGCAAGTGGTTGGATGGTCGTTTCACATTTAACGCATTTGAATCCTCTCTTATGATGAGTATGATGAGTAACGTGTTCATGTTCTTGACATCTATTGACACAAGCAGTGTCTGATGCAATTTATGGTGTGGCTTTCAAACTTACCACTGAATTATTAAATTAGTTGAGATCATGTATTTGTTGACTAATATTATAAAGATATTTTTTTCATGCGACTACAAATATACACACATTTTGCGTGTCATTATTGGGCACAAATCATGCGAACCTTTTCTGTATCGCTTCAATTTTAATATACATTCCGCCACAGATGAGTATGAATGAATGTAATGAATGTAATTAAATTACAGATATATTCCTGCAAGGATTATCGTCGAAGTCGATTGTCAACTATGGTAATAAATATTCATTAGTTTCGAGTTAATTACTTATGTAGTTTCAACAGCACAGCTACTAACTAACGCTTTGCATATTTAGAAAATCTGACCATCATGATAGACTCTCTAGGTAGATGAACGTTAAAAAGGTTTATTTATCTGATGAATGGTCCATCTGATTATAGATAGGTTAGGCATTATTTCTTTACTAAACTCATAGATATTTGAGATTTGAGATTTGAGATTTTAACCTCAATATATTGCGTTACAATTACAAGCGATTTCTTTTTTGTTTTGTTGGCGCTTAGAGGGCGGCGGTTCTTTAGAACTAGCTCTAAATTTGGCTAACATTGGATTGCAGCTATTAACAATTTGCGTAACTTTGATTGAAACTAAATGTTTTAACATTAAATGTGGTAATGAAATGTTTTTTCTCCTTGCCACCCTCATAGATTGATGCTGCGTGCCACAGTGGACTACACGGTGCAAAAGACTTTTAATTAAAATTTTTGCCACAAAATGTACCAAACAGCAGATGAGACCAAATATATATAAATATATATAAATATATACATATATATATAAGTATATGCATATAAATGACAAGGATTTTCTCACTTGCAAATGGAGCTTAATAAAAATAAAATACGAAACGAAACGAAACGAAACGAAAGATAAGGCAACAAGATTTTGATGAAAACACGACAAAAATGATGGTATTGTCGTTGTTGCTGTTGCTGTTGCTGTTGCTGTTGGTGTTGATGTTGTTAAACATAAAAGTCATAAACTTTTATGATGCAACGACGTTGTTTTCATGATGTTCAGGGATTTTTATGCTCTCTTCACTTCTTTCCACTCTGCCGCTTGTCGCCTTTCATATCGTGAGGGTTAAAATAAAAGTTCGTTTGCACTTGAACTCAAACCCTGTTGGACTTTAAACTTGCGCTGCTTCAGATACTCCTTTACTGCGTGCTGTTAACTTGAAAAATTTTTACGATTATGTTTTGAAGATTATATGTTAAATTATGTTACCGAGAAAAGGATTAAAAAGAAGTTATGTCATGTTCAAAGCACCACTTCCACGGCAAAGGTTCGAATAAAGATTTCAGAGATACTAGAAAATTTTTGAAAAACTAAATCCCGTAAAATAATAGAGAGAAAAGCAGATGTGTTTGTTGTTAACGTTACTTTTTTTTATTTTTTTTTTTACCTTTGCAATCTTGTTTTTATTTTCGTAATTAAATTGATTTAAATTTTTGTTTTATTTTCAAGTCGATACTCGGATACGCGGAGTTGCTTTTGCTTTCTTTGTAAATTCTTTCATTATTTAAAGCATTTGTTGTCTCAATTTCAATTTTTATTACCTTACAATATGTGAACAAGTCTGATAATAAATTTACTTATACTATGTGCACTCATACTCATACTATATGTTTGCTAACAATAATTTTCATATCTGCTCTCAATAAACTCTTACTTGCAAACGCATAAGCACTTCTAGATTAACATGAAACCTCATAAATACTTACATGAAAACGTTTATGTGTGTATATTTGTGTACATATATATATATATATATATATATATATATATATATCCATATTCACATATAATACTTCCGTGATATATGGTCTTTGGATAGTTGATTTAGTAGCGGCTGCAAATCATCGCCTCACAACATTTAACGTCAGTTTATGTTTTATTATTAAACATGATTTCGGTAGAGTGTACCATACGTACGCGCTTTTGTACATAATATTGTTCCTAATCATAACTTTATACAGAGTATATATTTCGTTGTGAATACATCTATACATGTGTATGAATATGAATTATGCATATATATATATATATATATAAATGTTCGTAAAAGGAGACAATGTGTAGACAATGTGTAGGCATATGCGGTAAATTATGATATGTATTAGTCTCATAGGAAGTCGGTGTTGTTGCTTTTATTTTAAGTGGCCACACAAGCTGACACTGACTATGTGTCCTGAAATATTCTTCCTCATGTGTGCATATGTATGTTTGCATGTATGTCTATTTGTATGAACAAGATATAAATGTGCCACGTAAGTGTGTGTGTTTGTGTGCCTACGGATTTTCACGATGAGTTATTGAAGTTAGAAGTCACATTAATAAATCGTCGTCTTGATCTATTTTATAAATATCATCATATGACAAATGTAAAAAAAGAATAATTTCCATTCTTTGTGCAAGTGTAAGAAGAAAGAAAGGTAATGATCTTTTGAATAATTATAGATATGTATTCGAAGACATTGAAGCATGTACACAAATGCAATCAAATAAGTTGGAGAACTGAACACATAATGCATTGACATCGAATAATCGACGGCAATCGACCGCCAATCGATATATGTATGTATGTATGTATGAATGTAAGGAGTGCTGCAGTTTTTGAAGTTTGCTAATATTCAAAAAAAAAAAAAAAAAAAAAATTGATGCATCAAACATTTTGAAACATTTGAGAGATAAAAATACGGAAATTTCCTGCCTTATCCTTTTTGGTGGTTGTGACCGTGTGTGATGTCGGCCTGATTAGTGATTTAAATGGTTTCTTATTGCTTCCGCAGACATATATAGGGTGTGGCAAATTTACGCAAAATTTGAATTTGCCGCCATTTGTGTGATAAAGTGTTGACAGCCCACAAAAAAAAAGGAAAAAGTTTGACAGTTGACTGATTGGGGTTAATAAAAATGGAGCATTGAGAGCACGAGAGAGCAACATGCTTGCATTCATTGTTGAACAATTTTTTACAAAATAATGAAAGATTGACTGACCATACATCTCCGAAAATGAAGCTGGTCAAGCAATGATTGCTACCAGCTCTTTACACCTAAATTGAATGATGTTGATGCGAACGACATGTGGTTTCAACAAGACGATGGCACATGTCGTGCCGTACATCTCGTGGAACAATTCAATTACCGCATGAGACATTCCCTGGTCGATGGTCAGAATTTCGATAAAAGTGCGCGTATGTGCCAGCAAAGCTGTGGAGGCCATTTACCCGATGTGCTTTTCCAAATATAATCGTATCCTATGCACATTACGATTCAACAAAAAAGTTACAATTAAAAACCACATAACCACCTCTGTGTTCCATTTATAAAAATTGAAAGTTTTGGGAAAATTTTGGGAAACGCTATACATAGAAAAACCCCGTCACTCAATAAATTAATAGGATGACATATCGATGAGAGACTAACTATTGCTAAAGCAATGTGATTTTTAAATAGTGTCAACTCTAAAACGAAGTCTTCCAATGTTTTATGACATGCCGAGCATTAGGTCACAAGTTCAAGTCTAGTTCATAAGTTCAAGTCATTTTACTAAGGCTACGTTTGCAATTTTCAAAACAATGGACAAATCGGAGTTGCGTGTGTTAGTAAAAAGCATTGCTTTCTAATGGGAAAAAGTACCGTCCAAGTAAGACAATGGCGCGATACGTGTTATTCGGACTCTTGCTGATTTAAAATTCAGCCCTACAAACACCGATGGTGCTCAACGCCCGAATTCGGCCGTTGTGCCCGAAAAAATAACAAAAGTGCACAAAATCGCTTTGGGAGAAAGAAATAAAAGTGAGTCGGCGTGAGATAGCTGACACCGTGATGTTGTCAACAGGCAATGTATTTACCATCTTGAATGATAGTTTATTGAGGACAAAGCTCTCTACGAAGTGCGTATGTATTGTCTTTGCTCACTTTTGATCACAAACAACACGGTGTTTGATCTGTTGAAGCGAAATAAAAAATATGTGGCATATGTGCTAATGGGTGACGCATGGATTTATCGCTACACTCTAGAGTCAAACCGGCAATCCCAAGGCCAATGCCCACTGGGAAGTGGGCAGCAATAATGGCGCAGCAAAATTGCACAAATTACGCTTCGAATTGTTTCCACATCCAACGTATTCGCCAAGTTTAGCCTTTAGTAACTATTGCTTGTTTGTGAACGGCCGCCGTGAAATGGTCGCCGGAAAACGAATTGGCTGCAAAAAAGCGGTGATCGTCGATGCTGAAGCGTATTTTGAAGGGTTGGACAAATAGTTCTACAGAAACGCGTAGGAACGCATGTTGTACTACTAAAAAAAGGTTATATTAGGTAGTACTCCTAAAAAAGGATTATATTAGCGAATCAACTAGAATTTTGTTCAAAAGTTATTATTCTATTAGTCCTCCTACGAATTTATTGAGTGATATGATATTTATATAAATATAATGTATATGAAATAATATTCGTTTTGACATTAAAAAAAAATCTCATAAGAACAATCTTAACAATTAATGTTCTTCTATATAAAATTGATTATAAACTTGATTGGATTATAAAGTGCTCTCGAACCATTTTATTATTCATATTAGCGTTATTAGTATTAAGCTCATTATTGCTTTAATCTGTAAAGATGTCATTTCTGCAATAGTCACGCGACAAGGATGTCATGAATTTTGCGATGATTTGTCATCTCATCGCCTCGTACTTGGAAAAATTAAATTTTTCATCTAAAAGTTATAAATGAATTTTAATTCATTTTATTAAAACATTTATTAACAATATATTGAAAATTGTTATTGGTGCACAACTAATGGTTAAGTGATACAAATTCTTATTTTTTACATATTTATATACACATTTTCCATGCTAGCAACGAACAATAGTAATATTTATAGTAAAAGTACTAACAGCAATACTCGCGGTAATAAAACTAATGGACGCGACGATAGTAGCAGTAGTAGTATTAGTTATAGTCCAATTTAAGATGAGTGTAAAGTTTGATGGCGATGCTATGTCTTAGCTTTAAGACAAATCCTTCCTATCATTCGAATAATGAACACAGATTGAAAAGGTTGTATGAAAAGTGCGAACAGCACATTGTGTTTACAACATTGAGTTGCGTAAGAATGTTATGCAAATGTTATAAAATTAAAAATCATTCGTTCACATCTCCCAATCAATCAAGTAAGTCAAATTTACAATTTAGAGAAGCCATGATTTTTTATCTACTTACTTATCAATGTTTATGGATATCAAAAATTTTGGCTTTCGGCAAATAAAAGATTCTTTCGCTGTTCGCTAATTGCAATTTAATTTTTTTACAAACATTTATTTAACCCCTTTTTTAGATATTTCTTATTATTTATGGTTTCACGGCCAATATTTATTACATAATCACTTACAAGCCAAACAGCGGTAACAACAAGAACAACAAGAACAACAAGAACAGCAACAATTCATGTAGACAAGGCTTAATAAATACGTTATTAATTACAATGATGCATGTAGTGAGTAGACTTACTATACAATTCATTGGTTATGAATGAGAAGACAGGATCAACGCACAGTAAAAACGTACAAAATCATTGAAATGTAATTTAATGCCGTTGAACGTATGTCCGACAAATTGTTTGACTACGAACGCACACCACCTATATAGACGTGGCGCAGGGAAACTCATTGAAAAGACATCAACCGGCCAACGTACATAACAAAGTTCAATTAAAAACCAAATAAGAAATAAAATATAAAAGCCAACCGGTCAGGCAGTCAGTGATTTACTCATTCATATATTGTACCACTTACCCAGACCGCAACGAAGATAGACAATGACATAAAGTCCTGATACTATTTTGTGCTTTCAGTGTTGAAAAAAAAAAAAAAAAAAAAAAAAAACAAGAATGAAAAGCAAAAACTGCCCATGGCTGGACCTTTCGAGAGCAGTGGGGCGCGAAAACATGACAACAACAACAACGACAACAACAAAGCATTGAACTTTCATTATACATTCAACGGTACATTGATTGTTTGCCTTCACCTTATACGATGATTTTGCATTTATATGTGCTTTGTTTTTGGGGAAAAACGAAATGACAAGAAAAACCGTTCATTGTTTTTTCCAGTGCGGTATGGTGTGATGACTATTTGTCTAGCGGAACTGAAGCGTACACACAACACATCATGAAAAAAGAATTTGTATAAATTCGCACTGAATTCAATTTCAATATATTATTTTCCACGCCAAATGATAGGCTTTAAATTTCATTGTCATCAATCGCTATGATATGATTTTGTTTAAAACAACAATAACAACACTGATTTCTTTTATTTATTTATTTATTTATTTATTTACTTTTTTGTTTGTTTGCTTCTTTTTTTTTTTTTTTTTTTTTTCGAAAATATGTAGTGTTTGTATTTACCTATAATGTGGTGGTCATTAAAAGGACACGTGTTGTTAAGCACGTGACTTCCGTTTACAACATTGTAAATGGATTTTCAACATTCTCTGCCTAAGCGTGCATTTATTTGCGAAGAATTTTATTTCAAAATAAACTCAAAAATCTTACTACGCTTTGCAAAGAGAAGGTAGCTGTGAACGGAAGAAAGAAAGAGCTAGAGATGGGCATACAAACGGGCAGTTAGAAAAAGATAAAAAATAGAGAAAGAGCGATAATATGTTTAAGTAATTGTTGAGTTAGGTTTTGCATTTATTAGTCGCTACAATTGCTATCGTTTTTCGATGGGTTTGTGTGGGTTTTATTTGTTATTTTTTGCCTCTTGCTTCATATATATGTATACGTGCGTTCTTTTCCTTTTCGAAACTATTGTCCCATTGTCAAATGCTTTCATTATGCTTGTAAACGTTAATACAAAGTTTTCTATCAATATTGACCGACGGCGAAGGAAACAAAAGTAAAACTTTTGCTTTGTAAACTTGTGTGTATTTTAATTTGTTAGTAATTGTTTACACTAAGTCAAAGTACGCATAACTGAGTAGTGCTTTCACAGTGCACTGTAAGTTGAATCTAATGAAATCAGAAGAGTGAGAAGTTTACCGACAATTGGGCTTCAGATGGCAACTTCAGATTATCTTTAGATCGAATAGCTCTACGATAAATTTTTATCTTAAAAATTCAAATTGCTAAGCCATTTAAATCGTTATGATCCACCGATCTTACCAGATGTTTACACAAATTTTATGATTTTTTCTTAAAACTCATCTAATTAACAAATTTTGTCCTATTAAGTATTTTAAGTTAATTTAAAAATTATAGAACAGAAATGATAAAATTAGTTTTGAATTGAAGTCATGAAGCTTTGTATCGTCGTTTTAGGTCGTTTCTTTAACCCATCTCTAATCTTCTGTAGCACTGACCTGATCTGATTACGGAATATATAAAACATTTGAAAACGTTTTTACATTGTTGCGAATATTTAGACAAAGATTGTCTAGATATTTATGCCATCAGCTCACTCTAGGCGTCAGGCGGTAAGCATTTAAAAATACTTACTTAAAATAATATTTATATGCGAAAAGCAGATTTTTTTCATAAAAATCCGACTAATACAATTAATAATTAATAATAATTAATAATAATTAATTAAGAATATGTCTATAATAAATAAAAACACTATAGTGAAATGCGGCCCACCATTAAATACCCTACACCTTTTACTGTCATCCGACAGTATTGACTTTTCAAAATAGGTCTTCATATGGGCAGTAGTCGAAAGAGCGGTCCGAACCGAATCATTTTCAATGGCTTTCGCTCTTGGGTCAAAAACATATCCTATGCCTAGAGCTTGAACACGAGAAAACAAGACTTCCAAGTCCTTCACTTCCTCCGGGATGTTGCAGACATTCGCACAAACTTGACACCACAAATTGTGTAGGGTATAAAAAGAATCAATATTGCGTGAAAGGGTTCAAAAAATTTTTCCCATAGGATTCAACTTTATCTACGGTCAACATATTAAAAACAAAAGCTAGGATTTAAGCAAAAGTTTGTGTTATTGAAGTGTGTAAGTTAAACTTGTGCCAGTTAGGTTTAAACTGATAATTGGCATTCTGTTCTCTCATGGTTTCTGCAGACGGACATCTAATTTTAAAACTCCTCCCGAAAGCTCCTTTTCGCATTTTAAGGTTTATTTACATTACACAACTCTCATAGAATCTACTAAAAATGAATATCTCTGACTCGAATTTAAGTCCTTATAAAATGAAAAGCTTTACCGTTAACTGTCGTTTACATTTATTTCAAGTATAATGTTTATAAAAGCATTAAATAAAAATTTTTATCGCACCAATTTTACATTCGCCTTATTAAACGTTTAGGATTTGTTGTAGGTTGTAGGTTGTAGGTCGCTCCTCCCCCTCATATTTTCGGCATTCTTTTTTTTCCGGCTAACACCCATAAAAGAAAGTAACAAGAATTTAATATCATAATGAAAAATTTAACAATTCCAATTTAAACTCCATCGTCCGGGGCGCCGTGTGCGTGCGGTTCAGTTCGGTAAGTATTTTCCACAATAGGAAACCTTTATAAACTTTATAAATTCAAAAAAAAAAAAAAAAAAAAAAAAAAAAAAAAAACAAGAATG
>KK502402.1:1195236-1214969 GCA_000688735.1 Glossina austeni
TAATAAGGGAAGCCATGACAATAAAATTATTATGATATAAGATATGAAGAGAGAACGAGACGAGTAAGAAAATTATATTAAAATTGTTTATTTTATTGTCGAATACGCAACATCTAGGATCAATTTCTGAGTTTCACAATGTAGTAGACAAATGGATATCGGACATCGGACTTATTAGAAGGCAGCTGAATCCCCTCGTAATAGTTTCGTTTACGTTTTCGCCGAGATGCCGAACGTAAACCTAAAACTAAGATCTTCTTTTAATGTCCATTTGAAAATTAAAAAAGTAAGAAAATTATATTCGGTCGTGATCGATTCTTTTATATCAATTGCCGAAAGCAAAATATTGAAAAAAGTGAAAATTTATATTGCCCTTTAAGAGAGTAACAAGAGAAAGAAACACGGAAAGCAAAGGTGGTCACAGTTTTTGTTGCATATCAGTATCGGCGTTGTAGGCGTGTCCTTTAATTGCTACGGTTCATTTTCAAGTCCTTTTGCGAAAGAGAGAAAGTATAGACGGACGGACGGATGGACAGACAGACGGACATGTTTAGATGCATTCCAAATTCGAAATTGACAGAGAGCTTATATACTTTATTGGGTTTATGATGCTTGCTTCTGCGTATTATAAAAGTGTTGAAAAAAAAAAAAAAACATGAACTTTTGAGTAGGTGTGGTCAATATTTTGCATTTTTGAGCAGATATTACAGCATCGACGGCAGAATATCCGTTTGAATCACTATAGATTTAGCTCCTGTAGTTTATAAATAATGAGCAAAGCAATAAATCTTTTTTGTATCTTTTCAAAGACGAATGTGGTACTGCACGCGAATTCTTTGATCGATTTTTCTCATTTTAAACATAAACGCACGTGCAAGAATTTCTAATCTGTCTGCTAAACCCTAAGTCGATAGCCTCTTTTTCGCGACCAGGAGAATGGTTACCGCAGGTATTACGCGGACGAACAGACGGACATACTCAAATTGATTCAGAATTTGATGCTGAAGCTTCATTCTGGGCGTTGCAAACGCTTTGACAAAATCAATATACCCCTCATTCTTGGGTAAGGGATATAATGATATAAATATATTTCATGGCAAGAATGGAAAAGTAATTTATTGAAAATATTTATTTAAATTCGCTTACAATTTCGCTACAACAATAGCGAGAGCCATTTCGACTAGTCCGCCTAGTCCGCCTTTTCGCAACTGCATATATTCTTTGCTGAAAAACACAACAGAAAACTAAAATTGACACGATTCAGAACATTTGCATAAGCTGCTGCTGGAATTTCGCATCAATGTATTTAAATTTTGTGGAGATCAAAGTATGTCAACTTTCATAAAAATTCCAATAATTCGTATTATTATTCGTATTATCGTGCATTGTCTTCAGGCGTGATACGATTTGATGATTTGGAATCGTAGCAGAAATCAATGCCCGGGAAAACAAATTTGTTCGGTCCGTTATTGTAAGAGAGAGAGAGAGAGAGAGAGAGAGAGAGAGTTTAAGTAGAACTGCAGGGTGTAGAATAAAATTGTGAATTCTTTTCGTTTGAAAGTATTGCCTTTAAATTGTACGCAACTGTGTAAATTATTATGCTGAAGCGTATATCGTATACACAATATTTTGCAGCTTTGAGTAGAGATATGGTTGTGTGCGGGAAACTTTAGTTTTCCTGCTTAAATTCGAAGGAGACGGCTACTAAATGCTTACGAGTCGTGAACCGTAGAAATGCTACGAGATCGAAAGTCCAGGTAATCATTATGCAGAATGATGGGATGACGTTGCTGGGCGTGCGGTATAATGGTTTTGTTTAAAACAAATAAAAAGAAAAGTGAAAGCTATCAGCAATAATTGATGCAATTGGGGTGTGAAATGCGAAAAGTCATGTTTACAGCTTTAATATGGAATATCGTCCCCTACTCGCTGTTATTAACATGTGAGGTATATCGCTCCTTCCGGTTAGCAAGGGTTACGATGAATGATTAATTGTTTGTTCGAACGCCTGTTTGATTTTTATGACATTATTAAGGGTAACCACAAAAGACGAGATTATTTTTCGGGATGAAATTCAAAAATTCCCTAAAAGGTGGAAAAAACCAGTAGTCAACGATCCAAAATACTTTTAATTAATTATTTTATTCATTCACTTGCAATGTCCCGTTAGTTATCCATATTGCTTATCCAATTTATTCTCACCTAATTCTTTCGCAATACAGAGGCATAGAGTTTTAATGCATTATCAAGCCTTTACTGTGCAATTTGTCGTGCAACACTATCGCATAGGCAAGTCCACATAATTATAAAGTTGACCTGTAGTTTTTGATAGTTCAGAAATTTGTTCTCGAAAGAGTTAAGAAGTGAAAAAACGTAAATATAATTAAAATCAAAATAGATAATGCAAGGCATATATATATTATAGTCGAAGTATCGCTTGTCGTAACTTATGCATTTAGGCCACTTTCTTGGCGATTTTACGTGATGGTACCGTGGTGGCCGTGAAAAATCTTCCGCTAAGTTTACTAAGTTTACTAAGTGTTTTTTTTTGCACGTATTCATGTGAGCCATAGTTTTGTTAAACAAATGCGTAACCAATCGATGCACACAGTATCGTAACACGTAATATAATAAATAATGTGAAGTAGTTTTTTTTTTTTGCCCTCATACTCTCTCCATTTCTCTCTCTCTCCCTCTCTCTCTCTCTCTCTTTCTCTCTCTCGTTAATAAATCGCTAACTGATGTCGACTTAATGGATAGCGTATGTGCGCTATAAAGAAGAGAATGGAGACGACTGCCAAGAAAGTGCAGGTTTTTGTCGTTTTGTGTGATTGATCACGAAGTGATTGTAACTCTTGCGACCTTTTAAATAGGTAAAAATATTAGATGGCATTTGCGGGTGCGCATAGGCAATCATTAGTAAAATGATTGATATTTGCTTTAATAGCACTTTTTTCAATCATTATTTTAAGTTTGTTGTTAAGTTGAAATTTTTGCGTAATTTTATACGAGTTGTTTTAGTTTTATGTGGTTTCGTTATTCGTAATGATTGCAATAAATTAACTTTGATTAGACCAACAATTAATTCTTAAACTTTTCATATTCCCGAAGGATATGCTTTTTAAGGTATTCAATCATTTTTGAAAATACATATGCGCTGGAAATGAAAAGAAAATTTATCAAATTTCCATAAGATCCTTTGTCTTTATAATCGAATTTAAGAGGCTATAATGTATACAAAAAGAATTGAAGATATATATATATATATATATATATATATATATTCTTATCCTCTAATAGACACACACACACATACACACACATACATACATACATACATACATATATACATACATACATACATACATACATACATACATACATACATACATACATACATATATATATACATACATACACTCACCCCTTGGCTGAGTCGAAATTATATATATAGCTGCAGGTAAAAGTACAACAACTTTAACTTTCTCAATTTACTTAATATGAATAAGGAGAAGAAGGGAACTAAACATAATACAACACCAGCTTATAGCTTTAAACCGTAATTTATGGTTCGTTAGGTCAAGCGTCTGTTTGCTACGGTTCTGTTTTGTTAGACAACAAATTTCTAAAAGGATGAAAATTTCTTTTATAGTCTTTGCATCACTTCAGAGTGTTGTAAACTTGTTAAAAGAAACCTTTCTTGTGCTACTTTGACAATCAGTCCCTTAAGTGCTTTAACAGCACAAATTTCACACAGTACATAACGCAGTGACCAGTGTGGCAAAAATTTCTTCGAAGCTGTTGCTTTCAGTTCAAATTTAACTTTCAAGCCATAAAGGTAAGAGTTTGAAAGTGCCAATAAAGTGTCCTTTTACATATGCTTATCCTTTTGTCGAAATGTGTGTGTGCTGTTTCCTTTATCTTGTCTCTTTTACTCTTTTCATACGCAATATTTAAATATTTAAATACTTGCAATTCATCATCGTCATCCGACAATATTTATGGCTCTGGTTATTTATGTCTCTCAAAACCATTCATTGACATTCATAGTGGTTTTTGTTGTTGTTGCTTTTGTTGTTCACTGAATTAAAAAGAAATTACATTTTGGCCCCAAAATTCACCAACACCCACCCATTATCAATATTAACATAAGAATTTTATCGAAAGGTCAGTTTGTCTGTGTCAAGTTTTAAAAGGAGGAAAACCTTTTTCATTTTTTAGCCATTGTGTGTAGAAAATTACATTTTGATTTGTGCATGTTTACGTGTGTGCGCGCGTTTGTATTGCGTCTATGCGCATAGACGAATTTATCTTAACATATATGTACATATATGTACATATATATATTTTATTATATACGCAAGGGTCATCTTTTCCTATCTTCGCACTAAATTTTACATAAGACGGTCCAGTTTTTAAAATTTTTGGTTTTCTGTTCAATCAAATTTTCTGAAAAAATTCGCCCAACAAGACGAACCAGCTTCCTATTATAGGTTAGGATAAATTTCAAAAATAAAATATATTCTAAGTAAGGAACTTCAAGTCAGAATAGCTGCGTCATTCATTCATGAAATCATTATGTTTGAAAAATTGTTAACATTAAAATTATTTATTTGCAAAAATTGCAGGAAAGATCAAAATATATATATATATATATATATATATTGAACGATACCCTTAACAAAAATAGATTTCCTTCGAAGCAAAAAAAATTTACGCCGAAGCAAAGTTCCCTTGTTGAGCATTTTCTTATCGCCGTTCCCGTTGAACTTAATTTCTTGTTTACTTTCTTGGAACTTACTTTTAAGGTATCAATCAAATCTTATGTTAAGTTACATGAAACGAAGCAATTTGTCAAGTTTTCCCTAGAATGTCATAAACACAAGCCCTAGTGAAGAAAATGAACTTTTTTTCTAAATAGTGCGAACTGCTATGTCTTTCATGCCCAAAATACTTGAAAGCGTATATTAATGTCATGATAACTTCTAACTGGCAATTACGCAAAGTTAGTTAGTGCCTTGCTTTTACATGGTGAGATATTAACGTTGATTAGAGACGATTTTATTATCAAATTTTGGGTATTGACTGATGTTTGATATGCAAAAAAGGATATTTTAAGAAGAATACTTTGCTAGAAAGTGCGGTGAAGTCATCACTCATTTCCAAGAAGATCGCATAGGTTTGTTCAAGATGTTCATTTGCATTCGATTCGTATCAAGTTTTTTATAATAGATCAGAGTTCTTGTTGACGGATCTAACTCAAATAAATTTGCATTAATCCAGCAGCCAATGTTAACCGATTGCGACCTCGTTCAAGTATCTGAGTGCGGTCAAGAAGATAGGATGATTTGTAATATCAACGCAACGTAGGGCCCGTTCTCTTATCGCACGGAAGAAGTGATGAGTGCCTTCTATCACCTTCACACCTCGTTTAGTGGAGGCTATGGAGACATGTGGCAATTTTTTTTTGACAATATGTCAAAAGAAGCAGAAGACTGTTGAAGTGACGGAAAAAGCGCTTTAATGTAGACAATATCTGCATGAATTACGCCACCTGCATCCGGTCCAGATCAGAATGCAATTCGCCTTTGTGGGTGGGAGTTGCGGGTGGTCCTGCCGGAAACGCTCATTGGTGGCGACGGTTAATCTGATGCGTCAGTGCCGTCGAACATCACCGTAACGTGAGCCATAAATACTCTACGGAGTTAAAAGAGATATCTCCGCGAATCAAGTGCTTTAAGAAAACTATCCGATTTTCTAGCATTCTCATCCCTGACGTTGCCCGTGTCCGACACAACATACTATCACGATGCCTCATTTTTCAGAGGCGTTGGTCATCTTTGGAAGATTCTATCTACAGTTATCTCGTGATCTTTCATCTTTAAAGTCAATAAAGTATATAAAAACTACTAATTGTTCCTTCCCCTCCCACAATGCCCAAATGCATAAAGGACATCCCTAGACCCCTTGGTTAATCAAGTGAAAAGATTATGTATATGAAGTTTAATATAACCGGGTGTACCGATTGAACTCGATCAACGTAATTCATTTGCTGATTTAGTAAATCCATTAAAAGTCCCTGACATTTCAGCGACGATCCTCTACACAAACGATATGTAGTGATGGTCTTATTACCGTTTATCACTTATCGCTTACTAACGTATTCCGCTAAAACGCAAGTAATGCAAAATTTTCCGTACAAAACTAAGAATTTTGTAATGCGAAATGAAGTTATAACCAATCCATGAAATCAATGAAGAAGAGCTGTGAGGCCCTATGTATTCCAAAAACCGCATAATGCGAAAATAGCAAATAAAAAATTTAGGGATATATAATCTATTGAATGTACATGAGAATCATTCACTATAAAGGGCAGGAAGCAAGGGGACAAAAAATGCATAACTGTGCGTTCGCCCAGAAGATCCATCCACATGCATCTTCCTGTGGCGATGGAAAATGGGCATAATAAGACAATCCCAAGCTCAAAAAAGTCATGGGCTAGTCCAGGAGAGCCATCCACGTCGACACCGAAGCGGAATATTCATGTTTTGCTAGGCATATGGTTGGACCAGCAACGTGTAGTGTATTGCGATCTGATAAAACCGTGTGAAAAGTATTACTGCAGATGTCTATCGACGTTAACTGAACAAATTTAACTATACATTCTTGCAAAAAGGACCAGCAATAGCAGTTAACAGAGGCAAAGATATCCTCTTGCATCACGATGCTCGGCTAGACGCTGTAAAAGTTGCCAAGAATACACTGTTGCAGCTCGAATGGGAAGTTCTGCCGCACTCAGCGCATTCTCACCAGACATAGCGACATAGCCTTCTGATTACCGTACGTTCAGATCGATGCAGCATGGTTTGGCATGCGGTTTCAAAATACTCAAGAAGTTCGATAGGCGCCAAACCAGAGAGATGGGAAAAGGTTGTAGAAAAAAATGATGGAAAATATTTTGCTTAATATGTATTGTACCATATATTTCCAATGAATGACTTTTTTCAAGTATAAAATTGATCAAAATTCATGCAATTACCTAAAATATAAACTCCAACGACTACGTATGTCATTTTTTTTTTGTTTTTAGACAAAAGTGTCATTATTTGCCGATCACGCATTATGTCGCAATAAGGACGTAAAAGCATGTAATTAATATTTTTTATAATTAGTATTTATATTTTCAAAGCCATCAGTAATTAAGTTGCGGTTATTGGAATAAAATTCAATTTTAATAATTGAAAGTTGTTTAATTAAATCATACGGTCTTATTTAATGAGAGAAATGATTGTTTTTGTATTAAGTCACACCTGAAAGATATTTCTTTTTTGTTTCCTGAAGTTAAAATTTAATATTAAATAATATTTGCACATGAATACGAAATATTATTTTATTACAAAATATAATTTCAAAGCACAATATATATGTATGTATGTATGTATGTATGTATGTATGTATGTATGTATATAAAAAAATTCGATAGCATAGTTTAAGTATTTCAATTAAATATATACATATAAAGTACTTTCTGGCTCATAATCTATTATAGTGTATTCCATTTAAAACAAAGAGAGAAACTTCTTTATCATAAAACCAAAATTGCAATACTGCGTTTAAATCTTTTTTTTTCTTTTTTTTTTTATTTCTCCTTTGTTTGCATCTGGAGGGTATGCATAGTTTTTTATAACTAACATTTATAGAAAATGATTCTCTTAAAAGCGGTTATATGTGCACTGTATATATATATATATATATATATATGATGATATGATATTTGTTTTCTGTTTTACAGGAACACATGTGTTGTCGTATGCAATACCGAAATGCAGTTAAGCATGAAGTAAGTATTCAAGAACAATATCAAGTCTTTACTGCCAAAACGTAACGTGCTTAAATTTTTCTTTTATTTTTATGCAATGAAAGCATGAAGGTATTTAAATGTATGAGCATAAGAATTTTTGTACATGTATGTTTTTCATATATATATATATATATATAACAATTGTTGATACAAGTGAGAAAAATGAAAATATAAAAACAAATGCATTGTATGCATCTTTATGTTAAACATAAAGCAACAATTGTGTTTTGCTTGGCTTAATAAACTTGTATTGTCGTAAAAAAGTCAACTTCATATTAACTCGCATAATATCAACTACTTCGTGCAACCAGTCACTCAACTAAGTGAATGAATGAGTGAGTGAGTGAGTGAGTGAGTGAGTGAGTGAGCGAGTTAGTCAGCAAGTGAGTTGTATTAAGTAAATATTATAGCCAAGTGTTTGGAATGCTTACATCAAAATGATGATAATAAGGTATATAATTTAATATCAATCTGGCAGACTGAAAAAGACTGAAAAAACGAAAAGAGGTTAGGAAGAGGTTCAAAATAGAGGCAACAAAATCTAAAGGAAAATGCACGCCAAAAATATGCTACAACATAAAATGATTTCCTTCATATTTGTAAAAGTACTTTTGTTTCACTGGTTTTTGTTTTGTTTTGTCTATTGTGACTGTGACAGGTTACTTGTCTCTACACTCCACTACACTACACTACACTACACTATACAATACTATAGTATACTATACTATAAATAAAGTGTTCGCCATGTATATAAGAAAGTAAGTAGTCAAGCATAACGTTAATATTTACAATTTTGAATGTGCTCTTAAGTAAGCAGAATAACAGCAAACAACAAAACGTCTTTGTTTGCATTTTAAGTAAGAAATATTGTTAAAATTGAAAATGAAACAAATACGTATTTTATATACAAAGATATAATAGAAGAAATGAAAACAGAACACAAAAAATAGAAATAAAAAAAAAAAAAAAAAAAAAATTCCTCATAAGAAATTCAAACGATAGTTACCGATATAAAGTACATATACATATATATTAAAATATAAAATGTAAATTTAAATTTTAAATTTTAAATTTAAAAGCCTGAAATTTTTAAACAAAAAATTTTAAATCCTTCCTTTTTCCTTCCTTTCTCTTCATTAGAAACATTTTCATAGCATATAAATAAATGTGTTATGAATAAGAAACTTTAATTATCTCCACATTTCAATCAAAAATAATAATAATGCACATTTATCTTCAACTTATAATTGCCATGGTTACACTCCTAAAACACAAACAAAAAAAATTGTTGCTTAATTAACAAATTGATTTATTACAATGAAAGAAAAACCGCAACTCTCAAGAGACTATAAACTCATATGTAAATTTTCGTCTATTTATAATAACGTTTCGTCTTCTTCTTTTTTTTTTTTTTCTCATTTTCTCTTTTTCTCATTCCGAACTTTTTTTTTTTTTTTTTTTTTTTTGCAAATATTCTACCCAACTGTATTAATTTCTTTTACAATCTCTAAATATTATTATGGCTAACAGACAAAAAGTTTAACGAGCTAAACTGACATTTAATTAAGGTGTCTTAACCAACACAACTATATATACACTCATTTATTCATTTATTTATGTGTTCATATATACACAAATGTTGTCTAACTGTGAAACTGGTAAACCTCCCCCTCTCAAGTCGAACGAATAGCGTACACAAAGATACATATATATGCCGTACGTAGATAGCACATCCAACAAAACAGCAACACAATACTGTAAATGAGTCTAATTAACGATAAAGCATTTACCACATAATTCAAAGCAGTCCGTAGGCTGAAAACGCATACTGTACGCTGATAAGAGGATGAGGTGTTAAAAGCATTGAGATTAGACTTTTTACGAGGAATTGACGTTTTTTTTTTGTCTAAAGAATAATTTTTTGCTTTTTTGTTTTTTTGTTTAAAAAGTACGCATACGAGGTCATTAAAAAGGACTACTAAAGAGCCATCATAATCTCATTGCAGTATCATCATCTCAGTCACTCGTCAACAGTTGCCTTGCCTTACTTAGATGCTGAATTTCGGTTGACTTTTCTATAAGTATGTCTTCTATATAAATGTCGAAGACAACGATTGCATGTATTAATCGATAATTAAACATCGCTATATATTAATAAAATTATAATAAGCACATCTTTATAGTAATGTCGGTCGATACACAAAAAAAAAAGAAAAGAAAAAAAAGAAGTTTGCAAGATATGCACTCATCGCCTACGCATTGGGAAACAGAGAAAGATAACGTAATTGGTTTTCCAATTCTCTTCATGCCTCTTATTTGGATGCAGGAACCCAGTGACCACAATTGTTGGTGATTTTTAAACATATAATGTATAGGAAAGATATTACTGAAGATGAACTTAGATTTTTCTTCTTTAACGGAAAAGCTAAGACTAAGGGAGGAACAAGTTCGTAATATGTGCAAGACGTTTTGATCATAGATCTCAACAATTGTTTAAATTCCTCAAAATAGAAAATGGAATATTCAAAGACCGTGTAATGTGTGTGGAGAGAAATAGTATTATTATCGAAGGATGCATTCATCTTATGTTTTCACTTAAAGATATCTTCAAACGTGATGTACGTGATATGCGAGCCAAGCTGTACAAGTGCTATGAGCCGTTATTTATATATAACGGAGACGTCATTGACTATACGACTAATCTGAAACTACTAAATGTAGTCGATGTTGCAAATAGAAAAATAGAAAAAAAAAAAAAGAAGAAAACTCAAACACACTCAAACAAAAAAATAACTCAGAATACTTGTCAATACTTCTCCTCAACTTGTCGATATCAGCCATGAGGAATATAAGTTCTTCGTTATGGCAAATTTGAAAAGACCAAATATTTTTTTGGATAAAATGATATACACATTTAATCCGGATAAATGACGTCTATATATCGCGCCAATATGAAAATTCAATTTATTTGATATGCGTATCCCGAATGCAACTGTATGATCAATTATATAAATAAGTTCGGCTGGCATATCTAACGAATATTCATGCGATAGGCGTAATCAATGCGATAAGCTACGCGATCAAGTAGCATTGCAACTGCAACATATGGGGCACAAGTTTATTAAAAAATCTGAAATCTTCGATCACGAAGCTGCATACTGTTGTTTAGGAATGGATTTGCCAGAGAGCCCTAGACACGGACTAAAATTGAGTCCAGTCTCATTACGGCAGACTTAATTGTATGCCATCTAAGAGGAGAGTTTAAGTTATAAAAGACTTCATGATTTTATAGAAACATTTCTGTAAATGCTTGCTTTTCATCGCTACATACAGAGAAATTATATCATCTCGTTACTTAAATGGCGGAACGATATTGCGATTTGCCACGCATCAGATCGCTCGTATTAGAAAAAATCTCGTTTCCTTTACACTAAGACACTTACTTTCCGATACCATAATGCGTTCTAGGGAAAAGTTGGAAAACAGTTTTATAAAACGTTTTAGTCTTACATATATGGGGGATTTCGGCAGCGATGGACAGCAGCAATCGAAAGTCCATTTTTCTGATACTTTCGACTGTTAAAAAATAGAAAATAAGAAAATTCGATAATATTTTTTAATTTTTGTTTATTGCAATATTTCTCCAACTTTATGGATACACTTTACAGTTATTAGTAACAACAAATTTATTTTTTTTCTTATTATTTATAACATAAAGCTTGGTTGTGGTAAAAGGCTATATATTAAGTTTTTGCGGATGTGTACAATCAATTTCTATTATACTGAATGATCGGAAGCATTTTCGGAATCGACTTAAGCTTATCGGTGCGTCTGTCTGTTCGTCTGTTTACTTTTCTTGCATTCAACCTATAGGCCGCAAATTTTTGAAATATTTTAATAAATGCCACGCTTTGGCCCAAAGTCGAACACCATTGAAAATGGTTCGGATCGGATTGCGTTTTCGATTTCCCATATGATCCCTTATTTGAATAAGTTAATATATGGATAACTATAGGGTGATCTGGGGTACTTAATGAAGAGTCCTGGCACCATATATTTATAGTTTTTTCACTTGTTATACATACCTGCACTGTATATTCCTCAAATGAAGATATATTATCTGCCGACAAATGGGTTAACTCTCCAATGAATATGGTAGACACGGCGACCTGCTGGCTGAATTTTTCAAAATATGTTTTATACAGTTGTGTGCAGTGGTGTTATGCTAATTTTTTTTTTACCGGAACGCGTATATATAATTATATAGACAGGGCCGCTCTGTGCGCCCTTTCCCCCAATTTTCGCCCGTCGCCAGGATCGGCCCTGTATATAGCATAAAAAGGAGAGGAAACGAAAATTTATGTATGAAATCTTTATGTTTTTAAAATTTGATATTTTTTTCTTCTAATGTTTATTATAAATTCTTGTTAACAGAAATCATTTTTAGTTCCGGAACGAGGTTCCGGAGCTTTCCGGCTCGACAACACCATTGGTTGTGTGTCGATTAAGGACAGTACTTTCAAACGAAGCAGTCACACTTTTATTCTATATTCTACGCTACTAGTTTACAATCTCTCTTATCGAACCGGACTCGCCTAATTTACATTCATTGTCAATAAATGGACTTGAATAAGTTCGTGTATTTGTGCAGAATAGAATATATAGGCATTTAGTGCGATACATTAAATTAGGCGCTTTGATCAAATTGAAAATTGAAAATTGAAAATTTGTCAAACACTATTCGAAATTTATCTGCGTAAGATAACATTTTGAAAGAGAATGAAGCGAAAACTTTTGAAGAAGAAAGTTCCGGCTAAAAAGTATTCGAAAGTTTAAGGGTAATTGCGAGTAAATTCCGAGAAAAAGCTGTACGTAAAATGTACTCAACTAAGCTTAAAATAATGTTAAAACACGTGTTATAATGAAAAATTTTCGTCCCAAAAGGAATGAAAAAGAAATGTGCAATCGGAGAGAGAATTTATTGAAGAGAGAGAGAGAGAGAGAGAGAGAGAGAGCGAGCGAGAGAGAGGATATATAATAAATAAAAGTTTCTCTTCTTGTATGTTCTTGGATTTTGCTGATTACGTTCTCTCTCCGAATTTCACCCTCTCGCTTAAATTACCGCTTTGCCGCTTTGCCGCTGTTCCCATATGTATCACTCCCTTGATTTTTGATGTTCTCTTTGCCGGTATGAGGTTTCCGGGGGGTTGATTACTCAGTTATAAATATTGTTTAGGAAAATCTTTTATTTTTTGTGGCTTACAACCATAACAATTGTTTCAATTACAATTTCACTCTTGCTCAGCAAGTTAGTCAGTCAGTTAGCGAGCCAGGCAGCCAGCCAGTCAATTGGAGTTCAGCTTGTTGCACGTATTTCGTATCATTTCAATTGAAATTTTGTATAAATACAAGTTAACTAGCACACGGATAATTCAATACGTTGTTGAACGCGTCTGCAAAAGGACGTGTTTTCTCCGGAACTTTTGCATTAGAGAATTGAGTCTTTGAGCAAAGTATTGCTTTTTTCGAAAATTTTTATTCGCAAAGTATTTACGTGTGAAAGTACAAATTTAAACAGTTATTTTGCAAATTTAATATTGCAAAAAAGGAGAAGAGAAAGAAAAGAAAAGAAAACAATGGCTATACCATTTTGTGAACCTACAGCCGCACAGTCTGAAGAGGTAATAGAGCAGATACTTGATCAAGTGGACGCAGCTATTTCGAACAACAATGAAAATAATCTTCCGACTTCCTCAAACGCTAACGAGGAAGATTTGATGGCCTGGAAGCTGTTAGCCTTAATCATGTGTAAGGCTTTAAAAAATTTACATCAACAGCAACCAGCTGCAAGCAATGCCAGCTCTACCAAGGTATCGGCCAACAGCCAAATTCCACACAATTGGCAGTGAATTTTTGATTTTATAAAGGAAGAAAAAAAAAAAACAAAAGAAAAGAAAAGAAAACAAACAACCAAACCAAATAACTAATTAATCTTAAGTTGAAGTCTATCGTGTTTTCCTACAAATATTTCCAAAGGAGATATTTATCATTAATTATAAGTAAAAATGGAAAACCATGACAAGGGAAATAAGAGAGTCTGCCCTCCTATTTTGCAACAAAATGCCGTCGGCACATTATATATGTAAAACCAAGACTTGCATTAGAAAAGTCAAATTAAAAGCGCAATTGTGATAGTCAAGGATATTTTGAATTAAGAAATTACTTGAAACTAATCTACAATATAAACTATTTTCTAGTTTATTTTAGCTATAAGAAATTTTCTTAAAACATTTTTCTCTAATCCATCTCAGTGTCTATTTATAACCTACAATCACTTGTCCTAGTACTGCTGTCGCAGTTACTAGCTAATAATCATATTTTCATATATTTATAATAATCATATATAAATGTTTACTCTCAGACAGCTTCTTCTTTTCGATTCGGTGAAAATGCCTCCCAATAGGTTAAAACGAATATAAGGGAACACTTTCAAAATAATTTGCTGCTAATAGTTCAACAATTATGTGTACTCGTATGTGTGCGTTCTTTATTCAATTTCACATTTTGTGTATCGCATTTCAATTCAATTTTTCTGTTCACACAAAATGTCTCAGAACGAAAAGAAAATATGCAAAAAAAAAAAAAAAAATAAATAAATAAAAAAAAATTAAAAAAAAAAGAATAAGAAAAAAGATAAGAAAAACATTATAAGGTTTCTTAAATGCAAAAGTGGTTAAAACTTAAATTAAGTAAATCCTCTTTTGAGTATTTTATATAAATATTTTTTTAATTATTATAGAGAGAGAGAGAGCAGAAAAAAGTACAATTATTAACTAAATGCTTAAATATATGTATCGTAGAAAATATGTGTAAACAATTTTTATAATAAATATTTTGTGTAAGCTAAACTATATATTTGTAAAACCATTTCAATAAAACAAAAAGCCGAAAAGATAAAAAAAAAAAAAGTCATTTATGTCTTTAAATTCCTTTTCGCATAAGGAAATTTGAACAGAGAGACGGAGAGACAGAGACAGAGAGAGAGGGAGAAGGAGAAAAGTTGTTGTAGAGGGTAATTTTGATTTTTCGAAAATTTTATTTGAGGTTTTCTAAAAAAATTTGAAACCCATACAAACAGATATTACCGTCGTCGTCGTCGTCTTCAGTTTCAAATATTTTAATATTAAGCTTTTCGTCTTGTTTTTCCCTTTTTTTTTTTGTTTTTCGATGAGCAGCTTTTAGTGGATGTTTTTGTGTATGTGTGTGTGTGTGTGTACGTACAGCTTATGATGTTAGTTAAGGAAATTTCCACATTGAAATGGCAGGGAACAGCTTGCAGCATTTAGTTGAACTAAAGTCAAAATTATTCCTGCAATAAGAAATCAATGTCGTGGTGTCATCCTTTCAATCGCTAAAAAAAAAAATGCAATTTGATGTAATGAAAATGAGATTTTAGGCACAAGGCTTCTCATTACACTTCAACAGCGTTATGTACCAAATATTATACCGCTGATGATTTTAAATCAATAGTGCATCGCGCTAACGTTTTGTAAGCTTTAAATCGCAAAGAAATCCTTTTAAAAAATGCAATCAACGAATCATTCATTATGCGGAAGATTCGATGATAGATTTTGAATCAACAAAATTGACTTTTCAAGGCACAACATCTTATTACATATTAATTGAAAGGATTTCTCACTAAGACTGCTGTTTACCGAATTTTGTGGTAAAAAAAAAAAAAGATTTTTTCGCAACGTTTTACGACGTTTCACTAAGCACCTATAGTGCATGTGTGCCGATTTGTCTCCAATACCGCCACTTAAAACAGCTCGATTACCGCCTGGTACCGACGCTATCCGCAGAAAATTAATGTTTATGCTCGGATTTGCTTATCGTCTGATTTTGTTAATAGCAGGAGTATTAGTATTGAACCTATGCGGACGATTTTTGCGACGGATATTGTCCTTTCTCTCACTATAATAGAGAATCTACATGCTGATGTCAAGGGGCGCAAGAGAGAGAGAGAGTGAGAGAGAGAGTCATTCGATATCAGTTTTGTAAAACTATCGTAAGTTGCGAAAAATTGCCACAAATTGGTCGCGGAATATATTCTTTTCGTTCCTTGCACGTTTGCGATGGGTTGGAACTTTGATTCGAATTTTTTACACGATAATGAAATATTCGTTTATCAGGATAACTAACTGTACCGACGGTAAATCAGAGAGTGAGTACAACTAATCGAAACGAGGTTAATTCTAGCTAGCATTTGCAAGTTGGAATAAAATAAGAAAGAAACTGAAATCTGTAAACAATCAAAAAATAATTTATTGGCACCGGTACGATAAGTTATTATTTTAAAAATTTATTTATTGTAATTAAGAGATTTTCTTAAAATTCCTCATCTAAACAACAGGCAATTCGACCTTCGACTAAGCTAATCTGCTATTTGTGACAGTTGAGTTCTTAATTCCCAAGCAATGCTTTTTAAAAATTTTTTGATTTGGAAGATTTTAAACTTAGCACAATAGTTTTCCTTTCAGATCGGAATCTTAGTTTCCTTAATGCTAAGAATTTCGTTTATTATTGCTTTCGCTATGCACTTGACATTGGGGAAGAAAGAAAGCAATTAATTAGTCGTCTTTTGCTTTTTGATTAAAGTTTATTTGTCAACGAATTTTTACGAACAATTTATTTTAAGAAATTTCTAATGTCTTTGCCGTCGGCAAAAATTCAATTAGCGCTTGCTGTTGAACATTGCTCGCACAATTGAGCTTTAGTATCAAAGTATCAAAGGGCAACTTTATGCATTGAGTACGTTTTTTTTTTTTTTCATTTTAACTAAGCATAGTTTTAATAACGGAAATATTAATTTCATTGTATTTTCTACACGGGCCATGCTATAGAACTTACGCAGTGCATATTAATATTTGCGAATAATTGTTTTTAAGCCGATAAGTTCATTGATGTATTGCTTGATTAAAGATGGGAAACCTTCAAAGCATGTGTGTTCTTGTAATCGGAGAACTTTCAGGTTTTTCAAAATGAATGGTAAAGTGCTCAGCATTCCGTGCCATTTACACAGCATGCATTCGGCCGAAATTCGAGAAATTTCTTGGTGATCCTTAAGACTCTCGATAGGGTCAGATAGATATTCATGGGCTATTAGAGTGTATCCGAAACTCTTGATATCTTTGAGCATGAGTATAAAGTGCTTCATAGAGACAAAAATGGTTTATACATCAATTAAATTCTTGAACAAGACGGCTTAGCTTTATCAGCATTGCCATCCACTAATACTGGGATTGGGCCACATACAGCGCAACATATAACTTAAACCGCACGGAATTATCTTGAAACATACCACCAACTTTTCCAGTGTTCCGTATATTTCGAGTTTTTAAAAGTCGAACTTACACACCTACACTTTCTTTGTCCGTTCGCTAACTGTAACGCTTCGTGATCATCAAATCACCTCCTAGATGCCGAAAAATTCTTAAACTATTGCCTCGTAACACTGAAGACGTAATAAACCTCGCGTTTGACGTGCTGTATGGCAGGCTGCATGGTAGACTCATTGGGTGGAAATCAGTTATTCTTTGGATCAACATTTTCCAATCTAGAGTAAAGAAAATGCTTAAAGTCAATCCATAACCATCTCTAATATCAGTTTCAAAGAAAATGATACCCATTTGCCAAACGAAGACACACATCACACATGGTCACTTTCGCAAAATAAAAAGATATCTCATAACTAGTTTTTAAATTGCTCTCACACCGAAGACGGCAAAAGATGAGAATCATCTGATGAAACATTTTTGGCTTTTTTGATAATTGCGCGCACAATTCCTCAAGGAAAACAACTAATTCAACAAATAATAATATCTAAACGTCGTTGAGATGCTTATCTTGCAATGACAAAATTGTAAAACTTACGTAATGCAACTAATAATAGCAGAGTGACTTCTGTATCCGACTGAAAGTGTATCCGTAAAAAATCGGTTCTTTTATCAAAGAGATTAAGGGGTGGCACCAATGCGTTAAAAACATAAGTTGGGGCATTTAATTTTTCTAATTTGTTCCAAAACTATTTGAACAACAAAGTGCTAGGGCAGCTTGGCCTTGTTTGTCACTTGCAAAGAGTGAATGAAACCAAAAGAGGACCTGTTCCTGAAGGCAAGTTTTTAGATAGAGACTAAGATTTAAGAGGGAGGCCACTGTAAATCTTTTCGCATTTCTCTTATTCGAATTCAAATTTGCGCAAGCAACACTGTCGTCGACTCCACCTCCTTAGCTCCTTAAACTAAAGACAATTCTTGTGAATGGCTATTTGGAATTAACTATTTTTTAATATTTTTCAAAAATTATTATATTTTTTTTAATTTGTAATAAAAACTAAATGCGAAAAGATATGAATCGATATGAATTTTCGTTTATTTTAGACTATGTTTTATGGCATTCGCCTCCGTTACTTCAGCAAAAAATTCAATGCTAAAATGACAATTTTGGCCGTTTTTCCCTGAAAAACTTCTCTTATTTCATCAACAACACGAAAAATCTTGGTCAACAAGCAACATGGCAACATGGACAGTGGTAATAGGTAGTTTATTGGAGTAAAGCAATGCTCCCAATCCCAAAATCCCAAAAACACAAAAGCCCAGTACGATTATATCGCATGATATTTCTCGCAAACTTACATACATAGGCATTGCTGGAAATTATATGGTCGTTCGATTTTTGTCCTAACACAATGATTTTGTCACGCAACTTATAGTATATCGTATAATTTTGTTGAAGCCAAATATCGTCATAGTTGAAATTATCTAATTTTTCGCAGAAGAAATTAGTTATCATGTTTTTGTAGCGCTCTGCATTGAGGGTAACTTCAATGCTATTTCCATGTTCAACTTCATGTTCTTAGTCTGCATTATTTTTGTACGCGTAAAAGTCCTATACGAACATCAGATTTGTTTTCTTTACATCAAAGTATCAGTAATCCTCATTTACGAAGTCATTTAACTAAATATGAGCCTCATCCCACATGCACGAAGAAAATTTAATCCAAATCTCAACGAGCAATGTTTCTTATTTATACTTACTTAGGTACTTACTTAGCCTGGATGACTCTATATCTGCTTAATAGCTTTTTGTGACCTTATTGTTTTATTATTTTTCTTTCCAGGCGCCTAATAGCTCCTTAACAACAGATGTTATACAGACTTTCTCCCTTCAGACTCGGACAGGGTTCGCATGTGCTGCTTATGAGGCCTTGTTGATGCCGATTCTTAAGGAGTACGCACTCAAATCTTTCAAATCTTTCTGAGAAATTTGAGATAAATTCACTGCAGCTATGCCTGCCTTGTTCTCCTCAGAATAGGTTATAAAATCGAAAAGTTCCAATCATTGCAAAAACGTGCGCGTTCGTATGAAGAATTTCTTTCACTCTTTGAACCTTAGTGTTGTGTCGGCTGCAGTGGTATTCGTTGATTTGAATTTTTTACATAATTTAAACGTCGGTTAACTAAAAGTGAAGTCCTAACAAAAAGTTACGACAATTTGCATAAATTGCTAAAGCAGGTTCAAAGCCAATGTCACGACCTAATCTCAAAGTACAAATAAAATCGAAAGCTTCCTTGAACAAAGCCTATAATAATTCTCATGTTTAATTTAATTTAATTCGCCTTAACTTGATTTAAGCGAGGTATTAAGCCTAGATTTAAATGAAATTTTTGCACTAATATTTTCTGAAGATGCTTTAAAAATTTGCTTTACAAATAAAAAAAACTTTATTGTATCACCATCAACTAATGTAACAACTGAATGGCGAGTACGACCGCTCGTATAATTGAAGCACTCGAGCACGTTTGTGGCTAAA
>KK502402.1:1231881-1248101 GCA_000688735.1 Glossina austeni
CACAGCAGTAGCCGTAATTTACAGCAGTAGCCGTAGGTCACAGCAGTAGCCGTAGGTCACAGCAGTAGCCGTAATTTACAGCAGTAGCCGTAGGTCACAGCAGTAGCCGTAGGTTACAGCAGTAGCCGTAGGTCACAGCAGTAGCCGTAGGTCACAGCAGTAGCCGTAGGTCACAGCAGTAGCCGTAATTTACAGCAGTAGCCGTAGAAATGTAAGAAAGAGGCAAGTGGCAGCTCGTAACAGTACTAGTTAATCGACCTACAGAGTAAACTATTAGAATTGGTGACACTAGTGATTGTTAGTAGCAGCATTCTTGGCGGTAATATTTGCAATAGCAGTTACAGTAACAGAGTAATGGGAATTAAAAATATTTCTAGATTATTGGATATATTTATCGTACCGTAAGTACCGTAAGGAAACTCTTTGGAATCGATTTATCAAAATGGCTACGAACGAAAGGAAGTCACTATTGCAAGAGAACGAACTGAGTCGCAATCCTATTAAGTAAAATACAAGTGATAAATAGCAGTAGTGTCGACAGCAAGTTTAAAATTATTGATTAAATAAGTTTTCCATCTAAAAGAATTCCTATTGTAATTAAAATTTGCACGTTTTGCAAGTTTTAGTCAATGAATCACAATCGAGCGAACATCAATTCATCAGGTATGAGCTCGGTTACGTAAAGTGTATACAGTTGCGAAGTATGAAGAACCGGGAGGTCATAAAAGTTAAAACCTATCTCAATACCATATTAAGAGACGGAATTCCTTAATTATTAATATGTGAACATTTTGCAGCTATTGCGAAGAGTGCTGACAGCTGTTTCAATGTAGGAGTTCGCACGGAAGTAAAGCGAACAAAAATAGAAAGACAAGTATTCATCTATTGTTGTTTCCGGTGCACTTCATATATCTGAGGTATTTATAAACTCCCATTAGTTAATTTCTACCCTCATTTGGTAGAAATATAGCCCAGGACTTATATAAACCAATTAGTACATGGGTTTGTTTGTTTTTAACTTGACCGTTATGCGAGGAGACCTTATGAAAAGACTTCTAAAAATCTTTATTAACCGCAAACCCAAGACTATGCTGTTGTGGTTTTCTTTGTTCGCAACAAATTTAACTTTGGCCGCTAGTGTAAAGTAGGTGTAGGTGTAAATTTCGAAGTGTAAGGCGCTCTATTTGTCTTGCATCATCCTCTCGTAGGAGTTTTCATCTTGATGCCATGTAACCAGTTTAGTTAAAATATGATTGTGTTTAGCTATTTAAGCATGAAATCGTTTAAATCCTTTGAAAGGTAAGATTAAAGCATATCAGCACCTATTCATATTCAACATGTATTGCCACCAACTTTCTCCTCCTCCTTACTCCTTCTCTTGTACTCGAAAATGAATTCATGTGCTGTGTGTAAACTGAAGATTAAGACATTTCGGACGTTAATGATTTACGGTTTGTAAATGCGCGTACTTCCCCTCTCCTATTTAACAAGTAAACGATTTTCGACAAGATGCTTTCAACACGCGATTTAATCAGTGTCTATATCAAATGCCAGCCCCCTAAAAGCAGGTCGGCCATGCATATTGATGATAAACAAATCATTTTGTTTGGGCTACTGTGCAATTATTTACATTTAATTGCGTGTTAAGTTTTATATATGCACATGAGAAATACTTGTATAAGCATGTATGCATGTGTGCATATGCATGTAAGTTTGCCTTAATGAGAGAGTTAAGATATTGAAACGTGAACGTGATTTCATTAATAATTTAGTGCATTTAGTTTATGTTTAGTTTCGAGAGCTGGGAACAAAAATTTGAAGAAGATGAGTAAAGAGATATATAGTTTTGTCCATCTCTACTAAAAGATATTTATCATAATTGATGATTATAGGGTGTTACTTGCGCGCGTTAATAAACTACTGATTAATGAGTATTTTGTATACGTTCAGACATTGGCCGCGATATATGGGCCGTAATTAAATAAGCAACTATTTATAAAAGGATTAAAACTCATTTAATTGTATGCATAGAAGAATTGAAATAAGACACGTAACATATGCATAGAGCGCATACAAAAGCTTACAAACTATATAATTGAAAAATTACAAAATTATTTAAATTAATATGATTTCAATTTAATTTCAATAGATTTAGGAATTAATATAATATTTCGCTACATTGATGCTGCCGGTAAAGAGTGCAAATGCAGATGATGTAGATGATTACCTTACCTTACCGTATATTCGATTTCATAGTGAGGAGGATGGGAAAAGAAAGCAAAGTGCGAAAAACAAAACCTATCTTTTCTTTTTAATTATGAAAAATTGATAAAAATGAAGAAAAATCAGTGGGCAGTTCTTTTCACTCCGGAAAGTGCTTATGTTCCCTTTGACAATAGCAAATAGCAAAATCACTTCTACTATTACAATAATACAGTTGTCATAGATGCCGAAAGCCATCAAGGAAAATGCATGTGTAGTGTCGTTAATTCGTTGTTGATCAAAAATAGTGACGCAACAAACACTCACAATAATAAAAATATTCCATAACAAAGACCTAACTGACCGCAATTTATTTTTAATGCATAAATTTATTCAGTAATTTCAAGTTGGCCAACATTTTCCAAGTCAATCAATCTTTTTTACATTTCAAATACGTCTTAACAGGGTTACCATCACTCCCCACGCATGCACTGTACATCCTTAAAGCATATACAGTTCCCCATAAGCATGAATCATAATCACTCCACTCTACCTGAAATCCTTCACCTAAAATCCTCTATTTTTGTTTTATAGTTACAACAAAAAAAAAAAAACAGTGTTATTATTATCTCTCCCTAAGCCATGACGTTATATATATAATCAGCCTATAGAAAAAGTGTGTGCGTTTTTAGAATAAAACGATATCTTAGTTTCCGTTTGTGGTCCGAAATGGTTTGTTGAGCTGAGTCAAGCATTTCCGCAGTCAACGATGTTGTCAAAAAGGGATTTCGCTCCACCATAATCTTGACATTGATCGTTGCCGAACAAAGGTGGTCGCCCAGGGCGTGGTTAATCAGAAAGATCCACATCACCGATTTGAAGTTTTTCAGACCATCTTCCGCCTGTTCTATCAGACACTGTGTCTTCACCAAAGACTATCAATGAATTTCTATATGCTTCTGTAGCATTTTATCCTGATTGAAAGACAAAGGCGTAAATGAATTTTATCAGTAGTCACGGGCATACGATCGCATCTCACTCAATACTAATCGCTTCCGTTTCAGATTTTTTGCTAGCTCAGTATGTATAGAGCAGTGATAAAAAGAAAGAGCAAAATACGTGTGCAATGGATACGCGCATACTTGTTCAAAAATTTCTCTAAGAGGAACGGACGGAACTTTCCAGAAGATCAAATATATATATATACATATATATATATACATATATATATATATATATATGTGTATATGTATAATATTTATGTATTATATATAAAAGTAGAGGTATCCGTATTCAAATATCCCGAAAAACTCCATAAGATTTTCACAAATAGATGGCTTTACAGTCGCATATTTTTGGCAATATCACTATTGAGGCGATTTAAAGTGGGCTAAAGTGGTCTCCATAGTTAAGTCACAAGCACAATTTTAAAATGAGCCCAATTCTGAAAAAAATTTTTATATTTAACTTCGTATTTACAGTCCGACTCAAGGCTCAAAGACGACTACCTCAACGCGTGCTTATTTGCTATTTGTTGCCCGTTCCCGCTTTGCGAGGAACACCGGCACATATTGTTTTATGACAGCGATACAGAATTGACGTAGTTTCAGTCTGCGAACCATTGCCGAAGTTAAACGAAACCGAACTACTTTTGAAGAGAGTGTTAATGGGCGATGAAAAATGGACCGATAATGTGCGAAAAATATATTGATCCGAATTATCTTTGCTGAGATTAGGAGTTGCATCATGCTTAAACCTAGCCCGACGATAATTCCATTTCTATTAAAATCTAATGCGACTAAGACGTACAATCGTGTTAGTAAAGCACGCAAAGTTGACGTTTCCACAACACATACATATTTGGTGATGCGGCCAAAATTAAGAAAATGTGGTTGGGAAGTTTTGGTGCAATGACACCATAGCCCACATATTTCGATGTACGACAATCATTTATTTCACTCTCTGTGAAACTTTTTTACTGGTGTACAAAAATTCCACTAGTTCTACAGTGATGGCGTAATGTGTTCTCGATCAAACTGACGCATATTTACTCTGATTGCAGGAATGCAACCATTACTTCGGGCAAGTCGTATATATGTACGCATATGCGAGAGATCCAGATATAATAGATAAGAAACGGTCACTTCTAAAATGCCCTTGAATGTTATAGGCCGAGAAATAGAAATTTAACCAATGTGCCACATATAATATATGTGAGCAGGAATTGACTTCTCGTCCAATCTTCAAACTGCTTCTATAAAAAGTGGTAAGACTTTTCCATTTGAACTCCGCGACCAGTCAATAGTTGACGAGATAGCCTCATTTGTTCACCTCAATTCGGATGGAACTCATTTACCTCTAAGTCCTTCCTTCATTCATACAAATTGGAGGGTAATGAGTTGCTCTTCGATCATAGCATTCTGTTCGATGACAAACTTCACTTCCGCGAATATATTGAACGATCTATAAAAAGAGCCTCCACTCGAATGGAACGCATTTACCACTAAAGCCTTCCTTCCTTCATTCATACAAAATGGAGGGTATTGAGTTGCTCTTCGATCATAGCATTCTGTTCAATGACAAACTTCACTTCCGCGAATATATTGAACGATCTATAAAAAGAGCCTTCACTCGAATGGAACTCATTTACCACTAAGTCCTTCCTTCATTCATACAAATTGGAGGGTATTGAGTAGCTCTTCGATCATAGCATTCTGTTCGATGACAAACTTCACTTCCGCGAATATATTAAACGATCTATAAAAAGAGCCTCCACTCGGATGGAACTCATTTACCACTAAGTCCTTCCTTCATTCATACAAATTGGAGGGTATTGAGTTGCTCTTCGATGATAGCATTCTGTTCGATGACAAACTTCACTTTCGCGAATATATTGAACGATCTATAAAAAGAGCTATACAAAGGCTAATCGAAAGAGCTTGATTATGCTCACATTAGAAAAATAACGATCTCCGATCTTATAATCTTCCTGTCATTGATGTGTTGAAATTTTATACTCTAAAAAGTCTGCGGGCGGACTCATTGTTGTCCCATTACCACACATTACAATAGTAGAGGAGCATCCATAGCAGAGTGTCCTTTCTTCGAGGAACAAACGATTATTTTCAATATTTCCTTACTGGTAAAAATGATAAATGAGGTCCTTTGTCTCGCCAGTTTTGTTAATTCAAGCAAACGTCATGGTCTTCCTCGAGAAACTTTCTTTAGATCTACCCGGAATAAAACCAATAAAGATTTGTTTATTTATACCCCACTATTATGTATTATTAAACCTATTGCTCTTAACCTTTGCATCCTAATGTTGGTATACGTAGATGAATATTTTTAAGGTTTGATACCGCCTTATGGTGAATTGATCCGCTACACGACATTCTTACATAGCTCAAGTCAAGCTCTTGTTGCATGCATACATTTTTTCTCTTCGTAATATTTTCGATACCTACTTACTGAAAGAAAATTGTAAGTTCTGCAACTGCAATTTTTGACGATGCGTTCATCCGGAAGAGCTGATTGCAGTGTAATTGGCAAAAAAGGAATATTCGATAAGATGAGTTTGTTTGCCGGCTTGTTATTGACATCAATTTCCGCAAACAAAATTTACGCGACAAGTCAGATCCAATTCTTGAAAAGATTTTTCTAAATTTTTCCATATTTCCTTAAACATTTCGCCTTCTTCAATGGGCAAGTACAAGATCTGAACTACTAACAACACCGGAAACAGAGCATCCATCGGCAAAGAGGTTTGAACCGTGACTCAGTTCAGTGCTTTCAGTTATCACGTCCTTTTAGTTTTAGACTTCATAATGTTTTTTTTGTACGTTTTAATTTTTTAACTAAGAGAGAGCAAAAAAAATCTATTACTTTTTTTGGTGCTTAAAAAATATTTGACAAATAATTTTGGTGTAGTCGAGGCCCATAATATTTTCTGGCGTTTGCTGAGAACACAAACATAGAATGAAAATGTATTTTAAAGTAATGGCATAAGCATTGAAAGCATGTAGGCTTCAAGTCTCTACCTTACCATAAATGTCAGGACATAAAATGAAAAAAGTAAATCACAATGGGGTCAAAAAAACGAGAGTTTCCTGTGGCGACGAAAAGTGGGAATAAAGTAATCAAATGTCATGGGTTAGTCCACGTCGACACCGAAGCGGAATACTCATGGCCATAATGTTTTTCTGTTCCAATTTTAGTGTAAGTTCTGCCGTAGCAAGAACAAGTAAAGTATTGCACTTCGGACATATAAGCCACAAATTTATTGGCTTAGTCCAACTTTACTCAACAACCCAAAAAAAAAAAAAAAAAAGAAAAATGTTTTGCTGTTTTGTATGGTTGTGTTAGCAACGTGTAGTGCATTACGGGCTGTTAAAACGGAGTGAAAATGTTACCGCAGATGTCTACCGACGTTAACCGAACAAATTTAACCATACATTGCTGCAAAAAGGCTCAGCAATAGCAGTTAACAGACGCAAAGTCATCCTCTTTCATCGCAATGTTCGGCCACAAGCTGCAAGTGGCCGCACGCTGGGAAGTTCTGCCGCACCCAGCGTTCTCATCATAGACATACCGACATAGTCTTCTGATTACTACATGTTCAAGTCGATGCAGCATGGTTTAGCAGGCGACTTCGAAATGCTCAAAAAGTGCGAAAATGGAATGATGTTTGGATTGCCGCCGAACCGATTGTCAGAAAGATCGAAAGAAGTTCCTAGAAAATGATGGAAAATATTTCCACTAATATTTCCACTAATGAATCAATTTTTGCTTAGTAAATGCCTAACCAAGAGAAAAAAACGATCGAATTGCAACATGCCAGCACCTAATAGTAAATAAATTTGACTCGGGCCTCGAGAATCTGCATCAGGCCAGATAAAGTAATTTTTTAAAATGGAAACGCGAAAATTTTCTAAATCAAACGTTTGATAGTAAACGAAACTGCTGTGTTGCAAGTTTGCTTTCATCGGAATAGAAAAAAAGGAAAAAGAGAAAAGAGAAAAGAAATAAAGGGCCAGAAACTAAATAAAATCGAAATTGAAATTAAATATAAATCTACTTTGTTGATAACTTGAAGAAAAATTCTTTATAAAGCGTCTATAGTTATTTGATAAGGGAATGAATGAAAATGAAAGAAATGATGCCGTAAATATGCACAAGACACTCAATAAACAAAATTAATGTGGCACATACACCGTTGATATGGTGTAGAGCGGGAAGTCAACAATAAAAGTGAAAGCACAAAAATTTCTATGTTTTCAGCGCAAAGCAAAAAAGCAAAAAAAAAAAAAAGTAAAGGGAAAGGGAAAGGGAAAGGGAAAAAGAGAGAAAAATCTTCCTTCAAGCTATTGCGTATAAATTGTTAGCCCAGATCGACACACGCATATATGCATATTTCTTAGATTGAGGTATGCAAAGCAACATAATTTTAATGTTTATCGTCTTTTATTGTCGTCAAACAAATTATTTTTATTTTTCTTGTATGTATTGTAACATTACTGCAGGATATTGATGTTAGGACTTGTAAAAGCAGAAAAATAATATATATATATATATAAATAAAAACGATAATAATAATAATGCGAAGAATATCTGTTATATCTGTGAATGGAATCAGCTGCTCTGGCTTCTGCTTCTGCTACTGCTCGGACTATGCAGAAGTAATTTGATTAGCAGAAATATACACACGCATGCATAAATTTATCTCGCATGAAGGTGGTTTCACAGGATATCAATAATCATAAAAAAATAATCACAATTTTGATAAGGCAGTGAATGAATGACATACTAGGCAGCCGGACGAGGGTGCAAGGAATGTATATAGCAATTGTTAAATCGTATCTACTGATAGCAAAGATGCGTATGTAGCGAAAAAGGGCAGAGTGAGGAAATGGGAATCAAAACAATTTAATGCTTGAATACAAAATAATTTAATTTTTTTTTTTTTTGGTTTTTTCTTTTTCTTGCTTACAATCTCTTTTAACATAAGAGACTCATGCTTAAGGATATATCTAGGATTCCTAAGACAGATTTGTGATTTTTTCTTTCTTTCTGTGTATTCAAATCTTTTGTAATTCTCGAAATTCTTTACTTATATATCAATTTCAGTGAAGTGAAAAGGAAAAGAATCAAATGATTTGCTAACATAAGGACATGCGTAAAACTAATTCCATGTTGAGTTTCAGGCATACAATCATGATGACAACCTTTTAATTTTTCTCATAAATATTTTATTAGAGTAGACAAAAATGGGTTTCTATTTTCTTCTTCTTTTATTTTATTTTTTACAATAAAACCATAAAAGACACACAACACACACAACACACACAACACACACAACAACAAAATTTGCATATGTATTAAATTATAATAAATTAGCTGAGCCAGATATAAGCGAATATTTGTACTTTGATGGCAAAATATTTTACTGCTTGTGTGTTTTGCTTTGTTTATTTTATTAATACTCCTTCGGTTGTCATTAGAGACTTTGAAATGAACTGAATATGCTATGGATGGATGCTAATGCTTAGAGATGAATGAATGTAAACATTTTCGCAAAAAGCATTTCAATAATTTATTTACTGTTTACCTTAAGGTTATCTAATGAATTTTTTTTTTTTTTTTTTTTTTTTTTTTTGCTTTTACTAAATGCACAAAAAGGTTATCGCTTCTCAAATGCGATAAATTGCAAAACGAAAGTTTAATATAAAAATATAATAAAATCTATTAGATGATTGATGTACAATATAATTATCATTTTAATGATACCAAAGAAATCGAAATATGTCCGTCCTATATAATTTTATATGCAGGATGCTTTTAATTTCTTTTAATTTCTTTTAATGATTCGCTTAGAATGACCTAAGATGGCCGAAGAAAAACTGGAACAATGAATTATTATATTTCAGTTATACGCAGGCGTATAAGAGAACATAACTATCAGCGAAGGAGTTACGTTAACTTACAGTCTATCTCGTTTTCTTTTCTTTTACAGTCAAAGTGCTAAACTGGGCAGTGAGATATGCGCAGGGAAAGCGGGAGAGAGGAATTTTTATGCAATGAATTGTTTAAAGTATTTATTAGCACAAATTAAAAGCAACCAGAGAGAAAAAATATTTGGTTTTTTTAATTTCGTATAACTGCTGTTAACATATAACTGAATGCGTTTCATGCATTTTCATGCCATGGTTTTTACACTCACCACCGAACAATGAGAGGTGTATTCATATTATCAAAAACTCTGCCAACAACGCCAAGATGCAAGCTTGAGATACCCCACAACGTATATATATATTCTTCATCGGCATTAAATTCCAAATCGATTTCAGCTTATCGCTCTGCCCGTCTGTGTAATGTTTGTTGTAAATATTCTTCTGGTCGCAAACACGTTGGCCGCAAACATTGCAAGCTCTTGCGCACAGGTTGGTATTTAAAAAGTCTCATATTGATCAGTGCAGGCGATCTTGGAAGCGTACTTTGTTTAATTGTTTATCACAAAAAATATGAATTAATTAATTAATAATTCGCTTCATTCTTCGGCAGTTGATTAAGCGGCGCATTCTGTTTAAACGATATCTACCGATTTGTTATGTTACGCGAAAAGAAAAAAAGAAAAGAAAAAAACTTGATAGTGTGACTTATGATTCTCAAGCGGATCGTAAGGCATTAATACGATCATTTAATCAACTTTAAATTCACAAGAATTCGAAATCTTTATTAAGCAGATTGATTCCCCTTACCAATGGGATAAAAATTACATAAGCAAATTCTTTTGATTTTCAGCTACAATTAACTTTTTATGCATTAGGGCTATAACGTATAACGATATGCTTTTACACTGCGTTGTTGTTCGTAGGTCGTTAAATAACATTTACGGACTCTATAGTTGTTTACGGCTCCCATTCACTTTACATGAAAAATTTCAACTTGATTTTTATGGATATTATTTTTTTTTTTTTTTTCTAAAATCTTATGTTTTCATAAACAAAACGCGAGTTTTTACGATTTTCTAATTTATGCAAAATGTTTTATAATAATTAGGTAAATTGTGAGGAGGCAAAAAAAAAAAAAAAAAACAACGGCGAGTAAAATGAGTATAGAGTAACAACTTGATAGCAAATATAAAACACGTTTAAACAACATATAAAGCTTGGGGTATGCAAAAAACATTGTTGGAATGCCAACAGCTGTTAAAGTCTGGCATAGAGTAACAGAAATTTGTTTTGCAGAAAAAAGTCATAAAATAGAAATTTGCACAAATGAGTTGCTGGAAAATAGCCATAAATGTCGAAGTTAATAAATATAATTTTAAAGTTTACAAATTACGTGCACAAGCCCGCAAGGAACGCTGAAGCTTATGCCGCACCAACCGCCGACAAGGCAGGCGTAGATGATGAGATCTATAGAGGGAGAGAAAGCGAGAAGTATGTAACGCGTAATTAGTTACGCTTGATAGAGGAATTTTTGTATTATAAAAATGTGCGGATGTGCATAAGTGTTAAGTTCAATGCTGAGAAGAAGGTGATAAAAATGCAATAAAATCAAAGTTGAAAATCCGTAAAAGAAGTTGAGAATAGAATTTGTAAATAGTTTGTCTACAATTGTTGCGAAAAAACAAAAAGCAAAAAAGATTAAATCGTAAATCGTAAATGTCAAATTTTACGGCAATGTAGTGACTAAGTGATGCTTTTTCATTGTAAGCGAAAGTCAGTAGTGAGTCAATGCTTAAATTACTTATTGCATCTAACAATCGAAATCTGTTTAAAACATTTTTATGACATATCAACAACAAATCGATCTAATGCATTCCATTTCATTCACTCATTTCTCACTAATATTCAAATTCTTCCGCAACGAAATCGAAACGATACGCTAAGCAGGATGGTGTCAAAAGAAAAAAAAAAAAAAAATTGATTGTTATTGATGTCGTGAAAATGCGTTTAAATTAAGATAACATAAGCACAGAAGGGGAATGGATATCTGCTCATCCCCGCCCCCCTCCTGTATAGGCTTCAATGGATAATTTAAATTCAGTGCTATTTTCGTTCATTGAAGCAATACTTAGCATAGATAGCATATACACATTTACATTTTTCATGTGTAATAACAATTTTGGCTTAATATTGATTTTTTATACACATTTTCCACTTTATTAATCCGCCAATTGCTCGATTTCAAATTTTTAGATAATTGAAAAAAGAAAAACAAATTTATTATAATTAAATCGATCGCTTTACCAATCGTTAAAATAACAATCAGTGACGCTGATGTTCAAGCCATTGATGCGGAAATCATGGGCTTAAAGATATTACGTTATTATGCAATATAATAATTTTTTAATATATCAGGTATATATATATATATATGTATGTATGTGGAATGTATGTAAGAATATTTACGTATCACAACACTCACACATACGCAGGACAAGTCGACAAAACGATTTAACGTAAACTACACTTTTCTTTCGTCAGAGAAGATTGAAGAAAACATGGGAAATTTTATTATCTTATGCACGCGAATGACAAGATGAAATAATAATACATCCACTAGACGTAACACTTATGTATCATATCGTATATATTTAAGAAAACGGAGCAAATTAGTAGTTTTTTTTTTTTTAGCGATTTTTTGTGTACGGCGATGTAAAAACGAAGTGAAAAAATTTGAAAAAGAAAAGTTTGAACGTCTTCACCTCACCTTTTTGCCGGCGCCTTGACAACTATGTGCCGACAGCTAGGGCCAAATCGATTTATTTATTGAACTTTTAATCAGTTTAAGCAAACATTTCTACACCATTAACACAGAATGCGATCTACAGTCTATTATAGACTGTGAAGTAATGACGTCGTAATTTTTTTTTTTTTTTTTTTTTTTTTTTTTTTTGCAAAATTTGATCTGCTGCACATAGCCAGAGGCATATCAATTCAGTTTCCGCCTTTTGTTTGGTGCAATGCGTATTAATTGTTACATGTGGAGGCACAATGTTTACTACAAAATGAAACAAGCTATTGCCATAAGTTGAAAACGTGGCAAATTTGAATATTTTGCAAAATACTCCCATAGTATATAAACAATTTGCATAGAATTTCTTTTCTTTTTGTCGATATTTTGAGTAAAATTAGATATAAATTTGTTGGTTAATGGTCCTTAAAGTGCAAAAAATGTCAGAAAGTGTTTGAATATATGTGCAATAATGCAACAATAAAAAGGAAACCACTGCCCCTTAATATATGCAACATAAAAGAATATGTTTATTATCGTATATATCGAAAAACATGAGAGCAAGTCATGAATTTTAAAATCCCGCTCGCTATGTAAATTTTTGCAAGTATCGATGGCATGATGTGCGCATACTTTAATCAGATTTCATTGCTAACGTGTTTGCTACTGGACCAGCCAGTGTCCTTTAAAACCCCGAAAAAAAAAAAAAAAACAAAAACCAAAAAAAATAAATAAAAATAAAAATAAAAATGAATAAAAAGAAATCTTCATTTATCTATTTTTCAGTGGCGCCTGTAAGCTTACGCGATTCTTTTCTTTTTGTCTGCCATTATATAACGAAAACTCGAACGGAAACAATAATGGACTTTTCATTCAAATTAATTTTACCACAATTGTTGGCTCTAGTTGCACTGGGATGCAGTGCCAACTGAACATTTGCAAAAGTGTAAAGATTCACACTCGTAAATATTCGTTTTCTTTGTAATCCTTTATCCTATTAAGTTTCGTAAATATGCTTACGTGTCGGTGTCTGCATAAGGATATGTTAAGATAATGTTGTAAATCTGAAGTACAACCAACGTATGGGCGTTCTGTTGCGAAAAGAAAGAGTTACGCAATTTTAAACGAATTTTTAAGTAAGTGTGTGTGTGCAGTTACTATATGTAGAATAAGAAAGTATTCGTATTATTATTTCCTTCTTTTTTTTTTTCTGTTTTTTTTTTTTTGTTTGAAGAAATAAATATGCGAAATTAAACAAGTAAGAAAATTATATTTGGCCGCAACCGAATCTTTTATGCTCATTATTTCTATCTTAAAAACGATGAGAAAAATGGAAAAAAATTAAAATTCCATACTCCATTATATTTCGTTATATTGGGCGGGTATGAATGATTTTTGCCATTTTTGTAAAATAAAAAAGGAAAATTTTACCGTGTGTCTGTTGTAATCTTATATGTATATGTACTTTCCAACTCCGTTTTATTTGACACCCATATCAACATATCGGATTGCCTAGAAAAAATCCCTCCATCACATTGTGACGTCCGCGACATTACGCACCTTAGCTTATCGCATCCCACCTTTCAAATAGTTTTATTTGATATCAAATTGATTATATTGCAAAGAAAAAACGAATCCTTCAAGTTGTGAAGTCCACCATTAATGCATTTTTGGAGAGCTAATCATTCATGGCAGGAATGTGGAAAATAATTGCCACATAAATTCTCTCTTTTTTACCTTACGAGTGGTAAGCAGAAAGTGTTAAGAAAATGCAAAAAAAAAAAAAAAAAATATTGATAAGTTATAACTTTGCGTGGGCATGGCCGATGTTTTTCATTTTCGAATATGAATCGTAGAGTCGTCTGCAAAGCAAATATAAAACACTTCCGCTCTTTCCGTCTTTAATAATTGATGAGCAATGAGCAAAGACGTACAAAGTTGTGCTCATTGCCATAGTTATGCGCATTGCCGTGAGCGTGGGCTTTGATCAATTCGTCCTATTTCTAATATCAACCTGCTTGCTAGAATTTCCAATGTTTCTGAAGCCGTTAGCTTTGTTTTTTGCAACGAGAAGAACACCACAGACATTATACACACAGACAGACAGACAGATAGACGAACATATTAAATCGATTTAAAATTTGATGCTGATCAAGTATGTATATACTTTATAGGGCCACTGAAGCTGGGGAAAGGAACGCTTCCGTAAAATGAATATACTCTCAATCCGTCGGTGATGCATATAAAAAAAAAAGTGTGGCTTTTTTATTCTTAAGTATTGAGACTAAACACAAATTAAAAAGTATTTTAAAAATTTCTTTTGAAAATCGTTTGTGTTGATTTACGTAAAAAATTATCACACGTCTCCTAAATGAATGATGACGGCATTACTTTTATATATATATATATATATATATAACTTGTGCTATCCAACCAAAATTTGTAGTTCTGTAATTATCCATTTCATGCAATCAAGAGCTTTTAAGCTATAACTTTCATCGAAATAATTTTATGTAAAAAAAAAAAAACTATAAATAAATAAGTTAAAGCAACGAAAAATGAATAATAATATGAGTGGAATGGAAAAATTTGAAAAGTGTTGAAAAAATCAAAAACTACTGTTTATAGCGGAAAGTTAATGTGTGTGTAAAATCGAGAGCGGCTGAACAAATGGAAAAGGCCGAACGGTTCAAAGAAAAAGTTTTTCTGGTACAAATAAGCGATAAAATAAAATAATGGCATGACTTAGAAAGCATATTTTTTTTTTTTTTTTGTTAAATATCAATCAGGAAATTTTCTTCTTCTTCTTTAGATGAATGTAACTTGTAAGCGTAAGAAAATGTTAACAACTTTTTTTTTCCTTTCTATTTTTTTTCTTTTTCTTTTCCTTATTTTATTTTTCCTTTATGTTCTGTCCGCTTCTTTGCTTTTCTTTTCTTTTCTTTTCTTTTCTCTTATATTGCATTTTCTTTTTCTTTTTGTAAGTGTAGAAGAATTGTAATAAAATCGGAAATTGAATTTCCGAATTTCGTTTCAGCTTTCTGCAGCTGCATCAGCTGCAATAATATCAGCTAAACAGCAAAGACAGATAATTTTGTACAAATTTTGCTGCATTGTTTCGTAGGAACGAGTAATATAAACGTGTGTGTTTCTTTTGAGAATTTGAATTAATATAAAGGAATTCCATTTATAACGAACGTTAAATGTTTTTGTTAAAATTAAAAAAGCTCTGGCATGCATTAGAACTTAATTTAATTAATATTCCGTTCAAAAAGTCTATTAACTCGGTGCGAGCATGGAAATGCATGGAAGTTATATAGAAGGTATTATATCATTTATATATATATATATATATATATCATTATTTGGAATTGGTAAATCTCTGATTTACTTGCGGAGTACATTGCTTTAGATTTTCTCTTGTTAGTTGTTACTTGAATAGCATGCATTTGTTTGCAGATATTCTAAAAAATGTTCTCAAATGCAAATACAATTTTAATAAGAATTGAATTTTTCGTTTTTTTTTTTTTTTTTGTATAGAGAAAGAAAAAAAGAGTATCAAAGATTTCTTTATGAAAAAATTCCTTTAATTAAAACTCTTAATATGGTCACTTTAGTATGGCTTGTATCTATCGTCATTCACTTATTGATTCAATTGTGTTGCAACATTTTGTCATATGCTGGCCAAAAAGTAATGAATTAACAAACAATGAACGCTGCTCAGTGTTATGTTGTTGAATGCTGCCTTGTTTGTACTATATTCGGTTTATTACTTTTTTTTCCTTTTCTTTTTTATTTTTTTCTTACGGCGCCAATATGTCGATGACATAAGAAGAGAATAGAATTGAAATTGTATAGGACAGGACAGCACAGGATTCTTTGATAATTCATATGCGCACATACACAAGCATACAAGTATACAAACATATAAACACACAAACACAATAACCGCAGGAACACCTAAATGATCTAGATAAACGTATATATATTTACGTGTACGCAATTGTACAAAATTGCATGTATTGTGTTGGACCGAGTTGTACATTTCGTTATGCTGCCAATCATGCCAGATTAATAGTCTGTGTGTTATACTGTTTGTATGAGGTTTTGCAGCTGTGGCCTCTGTTAGAGTACGGGAGTGTTGACGTACAACTTGTTCTCCTCCCGATTACTCATACATAGAGTGATGCAAGTGATTTGCAACAAAAAAAAAAAAAAAAAAAAAAAAAAAAAAAAAAAAAAAAAAAAAAAAAAAAAAAAAAAAAAAAAAAAAAAATTTT
>KK502402.1:1248201-1269480 GCA_000688735.1 Glossina austeni
TTTTTAAAAAAAAAAAAAAAAAAAAAAAAAAAAAAAAAAAAAACAAAAATAAAAAAATATATACAAAAAAGAAAAAAAAAAAAATTTTAAAAATACAGAAAAAACGTTTTGCATGCCACTGAAAGTATTGAAGTTCTTTTCCGTGTTTGCATTTTCATACATTCACAAATGCTTTCTATGTTTGTCTATAACAATTGTTCTCACACGACTGCATTTAGCCCTTTGTCAATAATAATACTGTTGCAAAAGCACACACAATACAATGATGTATTGTTTGTAGAGATTTATATTCGTATACAAATACACCTACACCATCTAAACTTTATCTTTATTCCTATCTTCGTCTCCATCCTGTCTCTCTCGTTCTACAATTGAATCTCTTTCTCTCTATCTCTCTCTCACTCACTCTCACTCTCTGTCGCTCGCACCTTATCCCAGCGTTTCGTTCCACTGCGTATACATGATTCTCCAATCTGTGTATTTACTGCCATCGTGTATATTACACTTTTTAGATTCTGTTGTAACCTCCACAAGTATGCACTGGAGAACTTGCTAGCGATCAGCATAGAATTATGACATTATCAACTGTTATATGTTTGTTTCTCTGAAATTTCTGTTTCTGTTTCAGGCAAAATTCTGTTCAGCCGTTTTTTTTTTTTTTACTCTAAAATCACTCGAGAGCTGGTAGACAGTAGCTGGTACAGTAATTCAGAAAATCGATATCAAGTATTATGCGTATATGCGTTCAGAAAAGACGTCGTCTCATATATGCCGAACGACATAAATCTTGAAATTTAATTTTATTTTATGCTACATATGCATATCGAGCGTCCTCAAACGATGGGCATCGAAAGTTCGTTATATGAAGAATAAAAAATTTCTCATATTGTTGTTGCTATTGTAAATGTAAATTGTTTGTTATTTGTGTGTATCCATCAATTTATCCAATGATACTCGAAGTCTGTGCATACTGTCGGTGACAATATGTTGCATTCAGGCATGAAGGTGCTCATTCAGCCACATCCGTTTCCGTAACGCATTTTCATTTTAATTTTGATTGTTTTTTTCTTTTTACTTGATATTTTCTTTGTCATTTCTCTTCGTTATCCTACTCTCACAATGTTTACATTCACATATACATATACATATAGTATGAGTAATTTTAGCAATATTTTTAGTCGCTTTGTTCACTACATTCACTACATTTATTGTTTGTCTGTTTGTTGGCAATTTGTCCAAATTTTGTGGCATATTTTGTATCACATTCTTATCGAAAGGAAATAAGAACAAAAGCACAAAATTGAAATATATTTAATTTAATTTCTACATTTCTCACCGGCCGGCCAATACAATTTTAACATAATTCTCTTCTTCAATGTTTTGCTTTTGCTTGAGAAATTGTTGAATGTTGAATTTAAAAACAAAAAACTCCGAAACCGAAAACTTGCGAAATTTTTCCCGTTGCACATGAATTGAATATGAATTCTAGAATTCATTCATGTTTCGAATTTCGAAATGCATTATCGCTGCTAATTTAACTGATAACTATGATTCATGATTCATTACATGATGACGGATGATGTAATAAATTCAAAGCGATTGTCTTATCGCTTGCAACGACCGGTCTTACGATACTATTTAAAAAGCAAAAAAAAAAAAAAGGGCTACTTGTGGTACATGCAACGACAATTTTGTGCCTATTTGCTCGAACATGAATTTCTTTATTTCAATACCTTTGACTTACTTTTACGTTATTTAAGACTACCCTAATGTTTGTTTGAATGTTTCAATTGCCAAAATTGCTAAATTTAATTTAATTTCTTAGAAAACGTTTTGTCTACGTATTAAGCAAAAAAAAAAAAAAAACTTGTACTCATTCAAGCAAATATGTCTGTCTCTCTATTGAAAATTAAGTTAGGAAAAGAACGGCATAAATAGGTTTGTTATCTTAGCTTAGCTTAGGAAAGGATGTGTGTTAGGAAAACAATTAAGACATTATTCAATAATACTTTAGGCCTTTCGACTCGGGTCTTGATATATCTTTATGTAAATAAAGTAGATCTTCATCGTTTAGATTATAATGACTGTTTAGGGCACGTGCCTAAGTTCTGTCTGAAATTTCTTGAAACATTTAACATAAACAAATGATTTTTAAATTAATTTACTATCACATCTTCAAAGTTCAATCAAGCAAAGTTTGAATTCGTATTTTACATTATAGATCGATTGATCATTTATTAGAAAAACTATTAAAATTCATTTTTAGAATTCGAGTTAAAAGAAAGATTAGAAAATTTTTACTATATATAGAGTAAAATATTTTGTTCGATTAGACTTGAATTGAGATCGAACTTTTAGATGAGATTTTTGTGTTGTGCTTGGTATGTACCCATTAGTTTTTTATTTCATCGATTTGTTTTTATAAAAAATTTGTCGCATCGACGTGCCCTGCTTTGTGATCAAAAATGAGGAAATTTTCAGTTATTATACGCATTTGCTTTAAATTAAATATTTGCCCAAAAATCGTTTGTAGTCTTCGTTTTATTTATTTGTTTTTTTTAGTTATTTATGCTCATTTTATTTAAATTTTATTATATTTGCATATCTTTAGAAAAATTTAAAGAAAAAATCACCTTCTACTTAAGTAAATCAAAGAAAAAATCGCACTTGTATCCCTTTAATATCCGTTGCATACGTTTGCGCTCAATATATTGTTGACCACATGTGCCGTAAGTGTTGTTGAGTTCTCACGTTTGTTTCATTCTACGCTTTGATAACCCCTTTGGAAGTATGTATGTATGCACTAAACACGTATAGATAGATATAAAGTGATACCGCATATAGCAAAGTGGCATTTGGGATTTATCAACTGTATACCAACACCGTCATCATCAGTAACAAAAGCAGCAGCAGCAACAACAGCAGCAGCAACAACAGCAACAAGAGAAGCAATAATAACGGCTCTGTAGTGGACATCTATGAAAATGAAAATTCGTAGAGCATAACAAATGTACTTAGTTACGTTTATATGTATAAGTGTTAGTATTAGCAAAATGTATTATACAAAATGTATGCATGTATGTAAATGTATGATTTTGTCATACATCACACATTTGCACATACATACGTTCACTTACTAACAATAAGGCACACGGTTAAAATGTTTTATATATGCATACACGCACACATTCATATGCATCTATACAACCACTTAAAGTAAACTAACCATACAAAGTTGTAAAAATATAATCGAGGAAAACAGGGAGGGAAAGAGAAAAAAAAAAAAAAAAAACAGAGAGAGAGAGAGACAGAGAGAGTGAGAGAGAGAAAGAGAGAAACCAAAAGAGATAGATAAATATATAAATGTATAGACAGATAGAGAGAGAGAGCGAAAGAGATAGACAGATAGAGAGAGAGAGAGACGTGGAAGTCATATATATTTTACATATATAAGGCAAGCATAGTTGTTGTTTTTGTTGTTATTCTAGGTTTTCCATGTGTAATTCGATGACAATCAATGGTTTTTGGTCTACTGGTCACTTGCATACACATTTATAGCATTTCAACTATAATACGCTTTCATGTGAGTTTTGTGTATATTTTGTATTTTATGCTTTGGGTTTGACGAAGAGACGGTTTGGGGTTTTTGGTCATGCTTCATAAAGGATTCATACGTAGACGTGTATGTACAATTTTGATGTCCTTTGCTGCAGACTACAGTTAAGTAGAGTAATTTTTGTGTGTGACTGGGAGTTTGATAATCTGAAATAAATGAAGACTACGTAAACAATGTGGTATAAAAGTGGGTTTAAAAACTTATACTCTTCTATAATCAATGAAAACCAAAATTGGTTCGAGTTGGTTGCCTTTGATTAATTAAAGTTGGGAAAGATTTAAACAATATTTTTGAAAAAGGCTAAACTCTATAAACAAAAACATTTAAGTATGATAAGATAAAAGTTATAGTACATATATATATATATATATATATATATATATATATATATATGTATGTATAACACATTTAGTTAAACGAATCAAAACAGAATAATTGTACGTAAGTCATACCAAAAGGATCAACTTATATGACTGCATGTTAATATCAAGAGATTCAATATGATTTTTCGACTACGCCTTAAAGTTTCCGAATAAGCGCTTAATACGTATAGCAATTATAACGAGTATCCGCCAAACAAGCGGAATATTTCATTAGATTGTTATGTTGGTGTCACATAGACTTTCAGTTTAGAGAAGGAATTTTCCGGCAACACACAGATAGTCTACAAAATGTATCAAATTATTTTTGCCGACAAGTCCAAGTCTCTGCAGTACTCGTTTACTAAAGTTATATGCTGGAGGAAAGCAGCATGATTGAGGCAAGGGGTGTGCAATTTATGTAACATTGAAAATAATTTCGGACGGTACTACATTTCTGTCTGTCCATCTGTCCGTTCCACGTCTGTCTATGTATTTCTATGTCCAACCTAAAAGTTGCAATTTTTTCCGATATTTCGATAAATGGATTGATGGAGATGGATAGGATTCACCCGTGGTTTGACCCAATGGCAAATGAATTCTATTGAAAATAAATTGGAACGCACAACGTTTACAACCACTCCTTATATAACGTCTTGGTTTAAAAAATGTATCTCTAAGTTTGAACCACGTCAGTCCGCGAGATGTATCCTCATCTATATATAGGCACTACGAGAGAGGCATGCTCTTATTTGGAAGTATAATTAGGCGAAAAAGTGCAGGGTTTTTGTTAATCGTCCTTCCCGGTCCTGTCGTTTTTAATTCTTTCTTACAAAGAAAATAAATTTTGTTTTTTTATTATATTTTTAAACGATGGATAGAAGCATAATAGCTTTGTTCTTCCGTGTGTATCCACCAAAAGTACCCATCAAAGGACTCATAGAGATTCAACGCTTTTAGTGGCCCGACAATTACGCTCAGTTTTGATCAGTGTACTACAACTTATTGAATAAACTTAACACAAACGATAATTCAGTTGCGGTTATAGTAATCGGTCAACCGACCCGCCTACATTTAACAAATTATTGTATGTAAACCAAATGTATTGACTTAAGGTAATGAGTACTAAAGTAAAATAAGTTTTCTCCCTTGTTGTTAGTTCCATTTATCTCTTTGCATCTTTGAAATTTCGGGTAATAAAGAGCAGACGCTACGCTAGATTTATTAAGAAAAGGAAAGAAAGGAAAAGAAAGGAAAGGAAAGGAAAAGGAAGAAGTTCTCTTATATTATATACGCATAGGCAGCTAAAATTTTAATAAAATATTTGAAAAGATTATAGTAAACGTAAGTCGTTCCTCGTAAAGGGCTCCTCCCTAATTTTCCATTAAAATTGAGCCAAGACCGGAGCTGATGGTGTGCGTCACTCACGATATAATTTATAATTCGCGTTTGTTAAATTTTGAATAAATCGTTTGCTTAAAATGTTTTGAAAAAGGGCACAAGCTCAACAAATAAGATGTGGATTCACATTTAAATGGACATAAAGTTAAGTGCAACCTATCATTTGTTGGTTGGTACAGCAACATGATTATTTTCATGGAATTATTGTCCACCTCAGGAACCATGCATGTCGTTTTTAATGAAATATTTATTCTTACGATATTTTATAACTGAATAGATTGACTGACTTTAGTTAGGTTAAGAAATCCTCTCACTAAATAAAACAAGCGGTGAGACCAAAATAAATTGTTGTTGCAATTCTGGAGAACAATGCTTATCTTGACGCTAATAGGCGACAAGCCATCTGAAGAAAAGAACTTTTCTCCGTGATACGACGCTAATGGTTATACTGAAAATACTAGCCTTCGCATACATACATTTTGTAGCCACTCAATCCTGCGCGATTGATTACAATTCGAGCTGGCGCTACTGCGGAAGAAAAGACATTTCTAATCTAAAATTTAAAAAAAATCTTTAATTTTATAGTAAGTGCTTGCAAACTTCATTAGCGGTAACAAATGTTCGGCGGAAGTAGAGGACGCAGATCTCGATGCGTAATGGCAAGATAGCCATTTTTCATAATTTTCGATATTTAAAAATTCGAAACTAACTCTTATGTTACTTCATAAGACGTGTGATTCTTTTCGTTGCTAGGAATTAGATTACAATTTAAAAATTTGAATAATTCACATCATCTCCGTACGTCCGCAAATATTTAATAGCTTAATGGCTCTATTAGTAAATATGCGAAACCATAAATCATTTTTTGAAGGTGGCAGCATTGTAAACCGCACCACACCGCAAAAGACCAAAGTTACCGTTTTCAAATTACAGCTTGACATGCGAAATCCTGTTACACACAGTTTTAAATAAAAATCTGCAAATGTGTATAACTGTTCACACACGTTCATATCTCCATGAGCATTCAAATTCAACTTGACTAATTGATTTATGAGGATTTCTCGTTTGGCTGCAAAACCGACCATATGTGCATTCGTGGCTTACCGCGTATATCCACTTTTTTTTTTATTTATTTTTCGCTATAACCATAAAACCTCACTTTTACCTTATTAAAAACCTTTTCCGCTATATATATATATATATATATACATTTATACAATCAGACCCGTTTCGACACAATCGAGAATATATATATAGATATATATCTGTACATATATTGAAAAAAACCAAGATTTTATAAATCACATAAAATTAAGTCGAAAGAATAAATGATTTACAACAAATAAATGGGAATTTATTGTTGCTGAAAACTCTCTCTGTTATTGTTCATGCCATGATTGCAAAGCCGTAATCCTGGTCAACATATGTAATTGGAGGCCTACTCCTACCGCATAACTTATATGGGCGAGTAGTATGCGAGTAAGTACGCAAAGTACAACATATTGCGATAGAATTTTTAATTATGTTGCCTTTTGCATATCGCAAAAACAAGTGTTGAATAAAAGCATATACACACATAAACAAACGCATACAATACAAAACATGTAAACATTTTATCGATGTTGTTGTTGTTGTTGTTGTTGGATTTTCCATTATGTAAATTGTGTGACAATTGTTAAAACATTATCGAAAATTTTAAATCGGATTAAAATTTATTCGCAATTTTCTCTGAATACAAGGCCTGCTTGCGCAACCGAAGCATGCCTGTATTGTATGCCTAATCATAGTTAATTTTTAACAAGATTTTTGTTTATTTTTAAGTGCATTTTTTTTTGGTGTCTGCACTGTTGCACTGTTATTGCATTTACTAGTTGAATAATGAATTTTAATTACATGCGATTACATAGAGATATAAAACGGTTTAGGAGTCCTTGTGTTTAGGGAATAAAAACAATTAGAGCAAAAGTTGACTTAGATTGGCTTTATTTATTGCATTAAAGCATTCCTTTTTAATATGAGTGAAATTATAGATGATGACTTTCACTGAATCATACTTTCATGCTTAGTTTGTCTATTATCTAAAGATTAAAATAAAAATGTTATATTTACTTAATTCGGATGGCATGCATGGAGCTATATGGAGCTATATGATGCTGAATGCATCATTTGAAATTTTTACATAGTTTTAGTAAATACCGGAAGTATCTTATATATCGTTATTTGCTAGAGAGCCGATAGGTTCAATCAGAATATACTAAAATATTCGAGGCTCCTTCGGTTAGTGGCGTCTTTTTTGGCAATAAGTTTGCTTCTAATTTGTTGTCGACGATATGCATGATAATGGAAGAGCTTATTAGCCCTTTAGAAAACGGTGCGCCACTTTAACACTTTGCAAACAAAAGAGTTTACCTCTGGAACGAGATTCAATTCGAAAAGAAAATATTGAAGCTTTGTTTCGTTTGCCTGATCCCGAAGGACTTGCACAATAGGGCCAAAATATAACATTCCTTTAAGAAAAAGAAGCACGAGGACAAAGACTGGTTCGAACTTACCAATCACACGATCGCGAGCTTATGCCATAGTTCAGGCAAAATTGTGAAAATGCTTATGAAGGGTATCACATTCATACAAAAAATACAATAAAGTTCAGCGACTTTCATCCAAAACATAACTTTAACATATGCGTCGTTGAGAAACGGACAAATTGTGCTTACAAATTAGGCTCAGATTTGATTCAATGTTTTTTAATTAGCAATCCGTAGCCTACTTTGAGAGGCGTGAATGTGCTTTCAAGCATTTCAAGCATTTCAAGCATAGCAAGCATAGCAACATAGCGACCATATGTTTTTCAATGTGCCAACGGCTCAAGAATATTGCTTCTACTGAATCAAACATAGAGGGCAGGAGGGAGAACGGAATATATCAAGCCGTCTTAGTTTCTGTTGTAGGTCGAAGTGATTTATGGTTTTTTTTTTTTTAAACTTTTAAACGGAAATAAGTTTATTAATCTATTTACATATATGAGATTAGATAAATTTATTACGGAAAAGGAGATATTGTAGGGTGAATATAGAGAAATGCTTTAGGTGTCCATAAACAGGTTTTCCTCTCAAAGTGTTCTCTGGCGGCAAACTGAGTATTTGAGTGACGGACCTTAGGCCACATCGACTATATCGACTATATTTTATTTAATCTATTCAATGGAGCGGATACATGGATTACTTGGAGACTATGGCAATCAAATAGTGAAAATATCCACAGAGAACGGAGGGACCACTAAATGGCTGAGTTCTACGAGCGATCAGGTTAGAATTTTTTGCTGCATTCTTAAGACGTTGAAAATTTGCTTGCTTTGGATATAACAAAGAAAGAAGAAGAATCACACCCAAAAGCTATATTTACGTACGTATTGTACGTATTGTATAGATTTGAAGTAAAATTAATATAATTGTATTGGTTCTCTTGTATAAATAAATTCGTTACAGGGTATATGGCTGGGTTTAAAGTCAAAAGTACTGCACGTGAAAGTTTCGCTCCTTGATCTCCTTTCGCAATCAAAATGCTTATATTACAGTGTACATCAGCAAAATCTCCGCTTCTGTCTATCCCGTTCCTGTATATATATATATGTATATATCGCTTATATTTGCTTTGCTATTCCGTAATAATGGAATTTTCCTCATGAGTTAATTTTGACAATAAATGCGTTCGATTGAATGCAATTTACTTTTGCAAAATGAATCTTCCGATAAAGTGTATGTGCGTTTTCTTTTTTTTTGCTTCTTACCAATGTTGCTCTTGCATAAAAACATGTGTACACATATGCATTAATCTATATATGCACATGATTGCCTGAGGTTGCAGTAATTTAAGCCACTTGAGCTAACGCTTAGAGACTTAATGATGACGACGACGACGACGACGATTGCATTCGTGTTTCTCTTATTTTACTTCGAACGGTGTTCATTTGTAGTCTTTCTGATTGCTTTTTTTTTTGTTGTTTTTTTTTTTTTTTTTTTTTTTTTTTTTTTTGCTATGTTCTTCTTCCATTCCTCTTTTTTTTTTGTTTTGTTTTTCCTGTTCTTTTTTTTGTTGTTTCTAAATCCTTTCATTTTTTGTTGGCTTTTGTTTTCAGTTGATTATTTTTTAATAAACAATTTGTTAATTTGTAAATACGTAGAACGAAAGAAATAAAAAAATGAAAAAGACTAGAAAGCATTAAGGATCAAAACTGTGCAATTAGATGCTGGTAAAGCATTATGTTTAAGCTAATTAGATTTTTCTGTTGGTTGGCGTTTCTTTTTTTTTTTTTTTTTTTCGGTAATGGTTAATGATATTTAAATATCAGAGACTTAGAACGATAGCGTGAAGGCAGAGAAAGAGTGCCAGAGAGATGTGGAGGGGAAAGAGGCAAGCGATTTAATTACTTGAAAGCCTGAAAAGAGTTAGGAGAAAAGTTAATTACAATTTCTCTATGGAAAGATAGATATGTAAATAGATATATAATAGCCTGCAGGCTTGTTTAATTTAAAGCAGTAATTTTAATTGATAATTTAATCGGAATATTCTTCTTACTTAGAAATGATTTAAATTTTATTCGCTTTGCAAAATGAATGCAATTTTTCCGCTCTAAAGTAAACTGATTCGAAATGAAGTCAAAGTTTTCGTTCTTACATCATCCAGATCGATTTTAATATATATTCAATCGTTACGAATAAAATCGAGTAGAAACGCGCGAGTAGCATGTCATCATCCGAATGCTTCTTTAAGCATATAAATCATGGCAACAGTTTTTGCCTTAATTCCTGTTATTGTCCTTGTTGTTCTCTTCATGCGTACATGCGTCGCTTATTATTATTCTCTGTTTTGCACTACCCGAATACTGACTTCACTGATCATATTCGACAATTTTTCGGTAATTTTTATTGTGATTCCCATCTCTTGACTGTCAGCTTCCTGTATGTTTGTTCTTTTCTTTTAAATGCCTCTTCATTTCATTTACAATTACGATAAATAAATTCGGTTATAGTACTAAGCCTAAGCGATACCAATAGAGTGGTATTGCTTCCCCGATACACATATTAGCCTAATTTACTCAAAGCGAAGCCAATAAATGATATTAACAATTGAAAATATCAACAGCAACAGCAGCCGATACTATCCCATATCTTCAGCCAATAATCTGATTTGTTGCTATGTAACGCATACAAAAGAAATGATTCGCGATCATATCGTACAATTCTCGATTTCTCGCCCTCGCCATCGGCGATTGAAAAGCGCTGCGTTTAAAGCAAAACAGTTTGAGAAGAGAGAAAATCTATAAAAAAAAAAAAAAAAAAAAAATTTCCTACTCAACTGTAGCGAGTGCAATGAGAAACCTTTACCATAGTATTCGGGCAAAAGTAGCTATGAATTCCTGAAAATAACATCAAAGTTTTCTTTCCTCATTTCTTTACGGCGTGGTAGCGAATAACTTCTTAAATTAGACTTTATCACGCTATAATTTTCGATGGCAATGTGATTAGTCCAAGCTGGCGATAATTTATGAAGCTTAGGTTTTGCTTTGCTGCCTGCTCCTTCAGTTTCGTTGGGCTGCCTATCTACTAATATTGCGAACCCACACACTCTGGCGAGTACTAATAGCTCTGCTACCATAACAAATCTTCTTGATTTGCTATCTCCTATTCTTCGTGCTCGATAGTCGACAGTTAACGAACCGTACAGGCGATCGGACATACGCTGCATGTAGTGCACCGTTGATCGTCGATACTCAACTAAATATTCGAAAAGTGTGTAGTTGTGAGGAGAGATTCATCAATTACTTCTTCTCATCGATAAACTAGATCGTTATTATGCATAGACATATTCTTCTCTGTAAGCTTTGGTAGCATCTCGGTCGCTAATTATAGAAATGATTTGACTGGGAATTGTGTCATCGTTGTGCATAACAGGATCGTGTACTATGGATGTGAAGGCGCCTCTATCTTTAATCAATACTTGGGCATACTGATGGTAAATATTTGGATCGGATCTGCCAATTTTTCGAAATCATTCATAAGCACTCATATATGTATATAATCGTTTCTACGAAAAGTACGAATTTTTAAGGCAAACAAAGGTGTAATGTTTAATATTTTATCATAAGAACTGGGTCGTAATTTTAATTTGACAAAAATTATCTATAGAAAATTTGGACCACGTAGATCTAGTTTTTAGACCACAACCCCAATTGAGGTTCTTGTGGACGCATGCCTTTATATTGGTTACAAAATTTAATTGCTGGTGTCTTATCACCAGAATAAATAGAAAATTGCATTAGAAAATGTCGGTTGCGGGCATTTCATGGATGGAATTGAAGTTGTCCGTGTCATGCTCATGCCATTTGATGAAATTTGGCTTTAAGATCATGCAGCAATTTGGAGTCAAGAGTTGGAGAGTTCAAGAGTGGTGTAACTAATGCTATAGAATACGAGATAGACTGACGGCAACTTTACGTTAAAATACTGTTGTAGCGCGTTAGGATGCATTAGCAGGTCGCTAGTAAGCAAAAATAAAAGGAGAGTCTTGGCTCAGACTACTTTTTGGTGTCGTCTAAGAATTAGGTCTTAATTGCCAAATACTTTGTATTTAAGAGTTTTAAACAGTTCTTTGTGCACGGATATCAAAGAATATCGTCAAGACGAATATATCCTTTTTATTTTTATCAGATTATCGTGATTGTGTATTTTGTCTTCTTCGAATTTGATGGAATTCTGTCACACATTATTTTTCATCAGTAAAAAAGAAGCAAATAAAACGTGTCTCGATTATTTACATCACATCGAGTATGCAACCAATGTCACGTAAATCTGTTTAACTTTGTCTGCCCACATCCTTCGGCAAAGGTGCGATCTATTTATTGAACTTTTTATAATTGTTTAGTTTGCTTTAATAATATATAAATAATAAGTAAGCGTAACTGATATTGAGAGAAAATTGAGCTTTCTTTGTAACGCTATAATCTTCTTTTTTAGCCGTTTGCTCATCACTACTATTTATTACTCTTCTTTAGATATCCATTAGCACTTTAAACTGACGACGAAAGTCTAACATGTTACGTGTAATTGGCTGAAAAAGAACAAAAAAAAAAATTAAAAATTGCTTTAAAAAAATGCTACCTAAGATTATTTATTTGAGGACACTTTTCTAATTGACTGAGAGGCCGACGAAATCTTTAAGGATGTATTACAAGTTTGTTTGCAAACATTTCGTTACACATCAGTTGAAATGGTAGCAATTCTGTGGAATTGCGTTGTGACACTAGTTTAATAATGACCAACTACATCCCTTCATTGAGTTTGATGCAATTTTGTAAAGTGCATCATGTTGCACACGAAATACAATTAAAATTGCATTCGCATCTAATTAATTTGTATGCTAAAAAGATTGATTATAAATGTCGGCCGGAGACATGCAGACGATGACTTTTACGAGGATAACGATGACGACAACTTTTACGGTTAATATCTGCTATTCGATTAAAGCAGTGCAAAGCATTGAGAAATGAGCAGAGACGAAAATTGAAAATATAATTTACATATAAATGCTTTTCTATGTATGTATGTATGTATGTATGTATGTATGTATGTATACAATGCAATGCGATGCTGTGCAATGCTGTGTGGTTGGCCTTTTTGTGTCTTTAGTCTTATAGCCTGCAATACGATTTCGCTGCTAATGGTTATGGTGGAACGGAAAGAATCCTTTTTAAGGGGATTATAAAATTCTTGTAGGATAACATTACGTTTAGTTCGCATATACACACATATGATCATTTATTATTCACTCCTCTTTGTCAAAGTATATTAAAACGCAATACATTTCAATGTGTGGATTGTTGCAAACTTAACTTTATTTTATGCATAAGAGAGGTAGCACAATAAGGCGCTTTCGGTTAAAAAGTATAAGTAAATTTATGCTTTAGATTGCATAGAGAGAATACTGAGGCAAAGAGTGTCACTTTTTTCCACCCTTTTGTTTTTTAATCTTTCCTTGCACTTGAGTTGTATGGCAATGTGTGACGTTAACGTATTCTCATTATTAATGCATAGCAAAGACATGTGCATTTATGTGCTATAGACATAAAAGGGTTTGAGTTACCGATGAAAAGGATATTTAAAGTCATTAGAGTATTTAAAATTGTGTTGGCTTTTGGCAGCTTAACTTACAGTAACTTACAGTTTACAGGCCAGACTAACTGCACAGTCGACATTGGCTTTTAACGCTTAAATAAGCTTAATTGAATTCCAGTCGATGCATCGTAACGAAACAGCAGAAATTTATTAATTAAAATCACAAGGTTTACTCCAGGAGACAAGAAAAGAAAATTTTACAAATTATTTCTCAAAGGGGCTTTGCTTCGTTGAACAAAAAATTTATATAAATAAAAATAAAAAATTCCAAAATAAAAATAAATAGAAAACCAAGTCATATACGCTTTGGAAAAGGAATTTTTTTATCTATTTTATCTAATTTCAACCATTTTCATATTTTCCGAATAGGCTTGATATGTTTCTTTTCGGCTCTTGCGGTAAGTAGTCGGCAACTGTACTTTCTTGTTATATAACTAACTCTGACACATTGGCACATAAATGGAGAAATCAAAAAAAAAAACTTGTTTTTTCTTCTGTTGTGCGCCGTCAATACGCACGCAAGAGACATTGACAATTAAATCAAATATAAAATCAAAATTTTACTACCAAACATCATCGCCGTTATTACCATCGCCATCGCCATCGCCATCGCCATCGCCATCATATATATACATCATCGTTCATATATAGATGCATTTATAAAATTTGAGTTTTGTTGTTTTGTCTATTCTCCTTTTGTAAGCCTACAAGTATGCTTCGTTTATATGCGCTTGTAATGTTTTTTAACTGTTTTCATTGTTGTTGTTCTTGATTGATCGGTCGTAATGTATTCTAACATGATGGTGGTCACGTGTCTCCATAATGTTAAGACACGTGTACATTTATGTACGTCTTAAGTATGTGCATATATAAGTTGTCTAAGAGTGGGTAGTTTACAGTATTTATATATTAGTACATAAATAAATACACAGCCGGTACACATTTACACATTTACGTGAACACATATTTATATATTTATATATATATATATATATATATATTTCTGAGAGTTATTTAATTTTCGTTTTATTCTTGTCGACTGATTTTTTCTTTTCTGGTTTGCATGTTTGCTTGAACAAACAAATCAATGATGGAAGTCCTTAAGATATAGATAGAAGGTGAGAATTAAAGGCGAATTACAGCCAAAAATTGCAAAAAAATATTACTTTTCTTATTGCGTAAGAAAGAGATTATATTTTTATTATTATTATTATTATTATTATTATTTTGAATGATTGACTTGGTATTGGTGTTGTAACATTTGTAAAGACTCAGACACTTAATACTAACCATGTTATTATATTATTGATTGATTTTTGTTTGTTGAATTTGAGTTTTGAATGAGATGAACATTTAACACAGAATAAAAGATTTAAGATTTTCCTATATATATTTTTGTCCGCCTGGCTGGCCGAAGGCAAAGAATTTCGACCGGCAATACAATGGTCATCGGTTCGAATCTCAAGTTCAGTAGAGTTTTTAATAAAGTCTCGCTAGCCTTAGATCCTTTAAGACTTTAGTCTTCGAATTTATTTCTTTAGCTAAATTATTTATTTATTTATTCATTTTATTTACTTACACATGAAACTCAACTAAAAAAAATTAACAGTTGAATTCAATTGACTCTTGGAAGTAAATCTTACACTAATTAATATTAAAAGCTAGTAGAAAGTATATAAAGACATGTAAAGAAAAAAAAAAAAAAAAGAACACACAAACACTTAAATACTAATTCTTGTATAAGTAGATATTAAAAAAAAAGAAGAAAAAAAGCATGCACAAAATTAACACAAAGGCACGCCCACAACTACTACAAAACTAAATTGCAAGTGAACCTCTAAGCCATCGCCAACTTGCAAAAGCTTGGCAACTGATACAGTAATCAACACCAATTAACTTTCGAATCACAATGAGATAGATATTAAGATTAAAAGTTGGTTTAAGTGTTTGGCACCATTTCTTTCAGGGCCCTGCAAATAACTCTAAACAGATTAAACAGCTAGCTCATAATTGTATTTATATTGACTCGGCTTAATGCATATAAAGTGAGTAGAGAAACGGTTAGGAACGTGTAAGCTTATCTCACCACGTAATGTGGACGAATCCGTGGTCCCATCAATTAACTTAATTAAGAGGGACACCAAGACACCGAGAATAAATCTATCCGGTAACGATAGCAGAAGCAACCTACTTCCATAAGGAGGCAAAGAGACAAGCAAGTGCCAACCCAAATTCCTAGAGGCAAACAGGAAGAAGTGCTTTTCAACTGACTCAACTGAATCTACATAACACCCACAGGAGGGGGACCACACAGCAGAGGCATACGCAAGCATTGGTCTAACAAAGCACACGTATCGCCTTTTTGTAGTGGAAGTATGCTTGAGCTCATTGGACCACCTCTTAATGAAACCTCGTTTTACTTAACGCGAGCTCTATGTGCAAATTAAAACGTAATATTTGGTCGAGTAGAACCCCTAGATCGATGTGAGTGATTGCCTTCTTGAGAAAGAAAGCTTCTTGCATTTCTTCAGATTTAATTTCATAGAACTTGACGAGCACCATGTGACCGAATTATTTAAGTCAATCAAGCTGAGTAAGTGAGTTTAAGTTAATCAAGCTGATACGATCGCGGTTCCAAGGAGAAGGAAGAAAAGAGTTTAACATCGTCAGCGTACATGAAGGCCTGCCTGGATTTAATCATCGAGGGGAGATCATCAATGTATAAATTAAATATAAGGGGGCCCTAAATGGCTGCCTTGAGCCACGCCAGACTTCGCGGGAAATTCATCTGAAGTGATGAAGTTAAACAGAACCCTGAGTGATCTGTTATGCAGATAAGAGTTTATCGATTTCACTAAGTACAAAGGGAGGCCAGAGGCCTGGAGTTTGAAGTTCAATAAGTTGTGGTTAACTAAGTCAAACGCTTTACTAAGTCTTGACACGAATATTGCCTTTTTGCGCGGTACTGCCCTCAAGCAGACGTCATCCTTACCAGGAACATTAGGATGAACAGGTAGAGAGTTTTGAGTTGGCGAGAATGTAAAGGTGATGATTCTCCCTCTGCTGCACGTGCGTGCAACTTGAGACTTGCTCAACATGATGGCCAGCATACACGGCCGAACAATCAGGGGGAGAGGCGGAGTTTTTATTTTTATTAATATTCTTTGGCGATGTAGACAGAATAGCCTGAATGGCATCATGGGAATGGGAGGAGATGCCCCTGTCACTTCAGCATAGCTAGAATGAGGAGGGCTTCCCGGCTTATTTGTAACTTTTTTATTACAAGGCGACTCAACGATAGCGGGAACTCATGGACGGAGCACTCACATTAATCGACGAATCAGAATTAGGCGAAGACGGAGATGAACTACCACACGCTACACTACGAGTTGCTTTTTTACAGGCTGGGGGGGGGAAGAAGATGAGTAGTGNGCTCTAGATAGCGACACTCATTGAACATTATCTTGCTTTTTTCAAACTTTCTACACGATATTTTTGCTTAGTTCAGGGAACCCAATCTTAGTCTCCCTGAACAGCTTATAAAAGTCCCGCAATATCCCGCTTTGTATAGTCGGGATATAGCCAACGTAAACCGTTCGAAGGATCTAGGATTGTATCTGCAGAGCGGCCATTGACACCTGCACAACTTTGCATGACAAAAGTGTTCGCAAACTCAAGAGGTAATGAATCGCTCAGATTAGGGTCCCGTTTTCGTTCGACATAATGTTATCGAACACTCCGTGCCAGTAAACTTCGCACTACTAATGGCACAGTAAACAAAAAGCAAGCCAAGAGAAAAAATTGTAAGCACTCGAAAGAGAGAAGAAAAAAAAACAAGAAAGAGAGTTATTACGGAGAGCACTAAGTGATGATCGCAGTGATGAGTGATAAGTGAAAGCTTTCGATAGTTTCTTGTTAATCGAATTTGGATATAGTGCTCCGTTAGGTTGCGTGGCGGTGTCTCCACAATATTACTTGAAATAATGACAGCGTTTGGCAATGACGTGTCGCTGCGCTATCAGTTAGTTCTTTGTTCGCACTCAGTCACCCCGTAGTTTAACGCAGAAGTTAGTTTTTTCGGAACTGTCCGTTATTTTTCGTTTTAATGCTGACACTTGCTACTGTAACCAAAAAACAAGATGGATTTGTTCAGAAAAGGAAAACTCTTTACTATACTCAATTTCGTCGCCTTCATGATACTCACGTGATATTCCTTTTTAACGAATTGCAGGGACTTAGTCATAATGCGTAACATCGAGATAATTGAAGAAACTTTCAACGTGAGCTTCATTTTATAGAAATTTTTACGTGTTTTTCTCGGCCTTGGGTCACCTTCTCCGCGATACTCGTTGAATTGGTGGGTGGTTTCCACGTCGTATATATAGATTCAAGTATCATCTTTCTCTTTCTCTATCTCTCTTCTCTCTTTCTCTAATGATGTGTCCTGGTGGGAAAAAAGCTGTATTTTGCGGACGTAGTAACATTCGAAAAACTTGCTTTTGTATGCGATTATGTAGATCTGTTGACATGAAACACTACATAGATGTCAAAGACGGTATTGTGACCATACGAGAAAAATTATTCGGTAATAAATAAATAAAAAATTGATTTTATTCATCTTGCTCGCAGTATTACTTGCCGAGTTAGACGAACGGGGGAAAACATAGATGCTCGGGAAAAACGTAGTATGCTTCAAATGTTTTCCACAGATGGCGCTAGAAATTCGCTATATATATGTCTATGTATATAATGTACATTTTATATGCATATCATATATATATATATATATATATAATATCTGACAGCATATATAGTATAAATACTCTGTTCATTAATTAGAAAAGAAACGAAAAAAGCTCAAGCTCAAGAAGGAGTTACTCGCTAAAAACTTCATATAGAGTTTTGCTATTACCATTGACTTTTTATAATAAAGTCCTTGATTCTTGTCTTTTGTTAGGCTTTAAAACCGAAAGCTACTTGAAAAACATTGGCTTTCACTAAAGCCTTATCACGCGTTTGTTATTTCTGTACATAAAAGCAAAAAAAAAAAGAAAACGTTCGCACATTTTATAAATCAACACACAATCAAAATTAAGTTTCATACAATTGAAGTTTTGTAAAGGAAATGTAATGTTATTGGCAGTGCTTTTTGTACATGAGTGAAATATTCAATAAATTGTTTAGAGATCTCTGTCTCTTGGTTTTAAAATTCAATAAATGAATGACTGACTTTCACACCCTAAGGGGTATTAGCCGAACCAAACGTCTGCCGAAACAAAACAGAAACACTATTCGGAAAAGTAGCAACATGCGGCCGTAAGTGTGTCAACTCAAGTAAATACAAGTACACTGTTTGTTTTTTAAAGATCTAAGCAACTAATAGCAACAAACAAAAAAAAAATAAATAAAAAATTTAAAAATCATGTTAACAAAACACAAAACACACAAAACACACAAAAAAAATTACCGTTATAGTTGTCTGTGCTGTATGTATATTTGTTTGCTCAACAATCAAAGAAACAAGAAGACAATGATTGTATGCGTATGTGCGCGCGATTGGTAGGCCATGACTGTTAAACATCCATCCACCCACGGTGTGAAGCACAATGCATAGCCATTAAACCGTCGTCGAACAGTAAGACTTCAGACGAATTAATCAACAATTATTGCATTTATTCAACTATTTGATTTCGGTAATTATTTTTTGACTCAATTTTCTGTTTGTGTTTATTATTCGATTGGTGGTGGTGATCGTGGTGTGCGTAGGTACGACGTAAGTAAGTACACGTTGGCACATGCAAAGCCTTCTTTCATTCAATGCCTACAAGGTTTATTTTTTAGGGATTTTCACTTCAGTTATTTTGTAAAGGAGTTAATTTAAGCAACAACAACAACAACAACAACAATAACAATAACAATAACAACAACAATAACAACAATAATAATAATAAGAGCCAGAAAACAACAAGAAATTTAAAATAATAACAAACATACAATAAAAACGTGCAATTTAAGCGGTTTTGTGGGATTCTTTTCTACTTACTCTCCTTTGCCATTTTCTTCTTCACTCGTACGCTGATTTTACAAAAGAATAATTTTCGCTTCTTTCAACGAACTAAATTTTCTTGAAGTGCGTTTGGCAAACGTTTATGTTACTTTTCACTTATGTGTATGCGTTTCTCATATATGTGATGTGAATGTTGGTATGCGTGTACCATATGAGTGTGTGTGTGTGTGTGTGTTTTCTTCAATTTCTTTCGCTTTAATGCTTTTGTAGTTTCATTTTAATTGTTGGCAAAAAAGCTTTACTCTCATGTACGCATCATTGCTTCCGCAATTACGCTGTGCGTGTGCGTGTGCGTGTGCGTGTGTGCGTTTGTGAATTTACAAAAATTGAGAAGAAGATGTATGTACTTATTTTTTTTTTTTTTTTTTGTTATTGTTGCATAACAACGTTATATATATTATTATTTTTGTTGTTTGCTGCTGTCTAACTTCACACATCGCTCGGGGCTTTTGTTTTATTGTTTATTATCTTTAGTAAATAAAGTCTTGCATGGTTGTGTTCATCGCTTGTGTATCGTTTGTACCTTGTATCTAACTTTAATTTGTAATCATTTCACTTACAGATTACTTAAATAATAATAACAACAAAAGAAAACCAAAAAAAAAAAAAAATTGCTTTTTGTTTATTTGCTGATGTTTTTAAACAAATAAAATAATTTATGTTGAACAAAAAAAAACAATATATATATCACAGAGTTTACACTCATCTTGCAATCGACTTGAATGTCTTTATAAAGCAAGTGATTAAGGAAATCTTTAGGTTGACAAAAACACAAAAAAAAAAATTTCAATAGGCTTCCCGACGATGTTATTACACGTAATACAGGCTGGCAAGAGGAAGTAAGTGATCATATTGGAATTTTCGATGAGGAGGTGAGCAAACAATTAGATTTTGTTGTTCTCTCTGGCATGTCCCATTATTTCCGTATATATAAGTAAGGGACAGAGAGAAAAGAGGGAAGGACGACATCAAAATTTTCACAAATTTCTTAATTAAAAATTAGTTAAAGATATTGACGAAAATTGCTCATTGCGATGAGTCGGCGAAGTTTTACGCTCGGAACATGTAAAGGACAAATGATGGAAGTACAAGCCAACATGTGTAAGTAAGTGGACTGAGAATTCTCAGTTAGTGTTCGAGAGTATGCTTGTGAATGGAAGGCTCGCGAAGTTAAATTTAACAATCAAAGCATTAAAATTTGCTTTAAAAAGCTAAAAGTTCACTTAGCGACTATAATTGATTGATTAATACACACCTTGATTAATACGCTTTCCAATTATGTGTGGATGTGTATTAAATTTCCTTTGGAAACATTTTTATGTCATTTAGAAAAATTGCTCTATATTGACCAAACACATATACACAAATTACAAATAAATTCTCGGTGCTTTTTGCCGAAAATCAAATTTAATTAAACAACACTGCACACAGTCTTCAGGCTGTCGTTGGTGTGTTCACAACCAAACCTCAGCATGTTACTCAATTGAACAAAAAGAACAAAAATATCCCAGCAGAAGAAAAAGAAATTTGTAAAATCAAGAATGCACTGTTCATTCAAACATAACCTAGAAATCAAAAAAATCAAAAAAAACTAAGAAAAATCATCAAATAATTCGACATCAGCAATAATTCTTAAAAAACTTTGAAATTAAAAACTTCAATTAC
>KK502402.1:1273924-1293924 GCA_000688735.1 Glossina austeni
ATGACCATTTTTTTTTTTTTTTTTTTTTTCACTTTCTTTTTGCCTTTACCTTAAAACAATATTTAGTTTCGATTCATTTTGTTATTGAATAAAAATTATGCAAATTTTCTATGCAAAGTGTGTGTAGTTTATATTCACATTCACATTATTCGAAATATTGTGTGTTGTTAGGATTTGACAGTTGTAAGATAGGGGAAATTTGAAATTTTTTTAAATATATGCGTACGTATATGCGTATTGGACTGCAGTAGTCGCTTGTGACACCGTGATACAGTTTGCAAGTCATTGGGTAGGCAGACAAAGTTGTTATTAAACGAGTTGGTATTAAAAATACCGGGTAGTAGTCTTCAAGTAAGATCAGGACCAAGTTGGGGTCCCGAGCACTGAGCTTTGCGATTTACACACTAAGTTTTCTCTCTCTCTCTGTCGCTCTGTCGCTTTGCTTCGAACCGTTGAAAGGGTTGCGCATCACAATGGCAGTGCTGTTGTGAATATGCAGTTAAACTACAGTCAGTTTTTAATTTTTTTCAATGCCGAACTGCGGTTGCTTGGTTCAAATTTGACCTTTAAATACGCGAGTACTGGAACGCTTAAAGGTGATATGAAACTAAAGTATAATACACAACAATACTGGAGAATGGGCGTTTACTAAATCCGTCCTTGTCTTTTTCATAATCGCGTATAGTCGTTAAAAATAATATTAAGCATAAGTTTAATTAGCGTCGAATTTGGTTTGGTTGAGCTTTATATGTTTGGTCCTATATCTGTTGTTAGGAGAGGATTGAGATAAAAAGGCAAAATGTAGCAATGTATTCGGTCTTATTTGATGGTGAGAGATTAAATTTAAATATGACCATGACGATGCTCGCTCATTTTGAAATTGTAGCTAACGATTATTTATAGAAGCTATTGATTGATCTAAAGCTTAATTGAAACCTTTACTGGGCCCATCTAAGATTTCAATATAAAAGTGAGTTTAATCCACTTGCAAATGCGTCCTCAGTAGATGAAAAACTTGGAATTGTTTCTACTTCAAACTTTTCAGGTTAAGTTATAAAGTTTTTAGTTGTTGCTTACATTGCCCCGGAATCTTATGCTTATAAATTATTTAATGCGACGAATATGTAAGAAAGTGCCTAATATGGGACACGTTAACTCTTTTTTACCATAAATAAATATTATCTTTCAACACTACCTAGATTTCTCTCGATACAACGAATTCCACGATTTCCTTCTTTCTTTATATCTTCTCTTCTAGAAAGTATATGCAATCATATCGGCGCTAAAGCCGATATGAGATGTTTGCAGCCTCAATCAGCTCACGCACGTCCAATACCATATAATGTGTTCTCGTGTTGTCATCGCTTAGAGCACGTCCTCTCTAAGTGTAAGCAAGATGGTGGTCAGGACGAATTTTAGTTACGAAAGCAGAAAAGAAGTGAGTAATGTGTGTGTATGTTCAACGTGTATGTTCAACTTGAAAGTCATATAGAATATCACTACTGTTTCAAACGCAGGCAGCAATGAGCGACGATTGCGATTGTTGGTATATGTTGGTATATGGGTACGTCCAGAACGAATTTGTGGGAATGCTGAGAAAGCCAAGTAAGCCAAGCCGTTAAAAGATTTCATTGGTGGACAAATGCTTTTTTTGACTCTGCGCAACACTTGTCCTGTATATACCTATAAATGACCACAACATGGCCATACTACGACGATGTTCAACGATATCGAAAGTTTTGGACGCGCTCTCATCAGCCACAACTGCCAGATTGAAAGTTTCCAAGTGAGATCCGCCTTCACACGGCAATTGTTCTCGGCTGCAGTGAAGTATTTTTTCACTTTTAAAAAACGTAAGCCTTTGATTGCATTTTACGACATGTTCTGTAAAGCGTACTAACAACGTCAAGAATTGCTCTTCACTTTCACTAGGCGTTAAGAGACGGCGGTGTTGAAATTTGTCCTATTTTCTCGACCTCATTCCGATTTTCTTTACTTCGTTAATGTGATCAATCACTCGGGACATGTCGCATATACGTGCAACTCGATAATAGGCAAAAAGAAGTGAGAAGAAAAAAACGGCCACAGTTTAGTGAGTGTGTACTCAATCGGTAAGTGTTGCGCTTTTCCCGACTGAGCATTTACTATATCTACGAGCAATTATGCGCTAGCGCACTGAGCGAACGCTGACTTGATAGTCGCGATTTTTATTTACCTGGCTATTCATGGACGCTTAAGGCCATCCATCAATAAGTGTAGCACTCATCTTGCAGCATATATTCGCAGTAGCTGCTTGGCCGCTTGCTCATGGAGAACGAGTGATACAATTTGCTGTCAATTGCAAATAAATAAATAAACAGGGGTTTCTGTCGCAGGAGATCATCAATACACACCACGACTAAATAAAGCGAAAGGACAGAGCCTTGTGGAATTCATGCATTTATGCGAAACTTGATGGAAGTATATTCAACGATTACATCCCTTATCGAACGGATAGGAGACTCGATGTAATGCAATCAGTTCCGAGGTATCTAGTGCAACGACTTTATTTATAAAAGTGTGCCGAATAGCTCGGTTTGACTTTTCAATGGGGTGTGACATTAAGTCACCAGTGGTTCAATTTTTGTGGAAGCCACAATATCTATCGTTAATTAGGTCGTTCGCAGGTCGTTGCATTCCACACAGTACCACGTTAGGTGGCAATCGAAAATGGTTTCCATGGTTTTGACTGTACCGGAACAGACTGCAATTGGGCGATAGTTTGCAGAATTGGTGGAGTCACCTTTCTTGGGTACTGGCGGGACATTGGCAATCTTGCAGCATGTTAGCCAGCCCTCGTCATGATGCGATTCGTAGGCGAGGCTGTGCGATAAATGTGCGACGAATGTGGCAGCGCACTTCATTACTACTCTGGCTGACATGCCATCTGGTCCTAGTCTGGTTTTACAAGTGTTCACATTGGTAAGGATTATTTAACGGCAGAATTGGGCGGCATGAACGCTGTGCATCACTTGTGCTACTATACGTACAGTTAAAGTCATCCGTTCAATATTCAATTATTATATTTCAGGAAAAAAAGGCCCAGTAAGGCTCTGTTTGTTGCTCCTCTCATCGTTAGGTGCCCTACTTATTGAGCATTCCAATGCGGACTTGTGGAGACATTTATAATAATAACCATTTCTCGATCCTATAAATAAAATGAAATAGCGATGAACTAAGGCTTTTCCGCAAAACTTTTGTTAAAGCCGTCCGCAATGCTTTAAAAGAAATCTCATGAAGCAAACTGAAATAACTTAACATCGCAACGCTCTTCGACTCGATGAAGAAATGAAAAAAGCTTGTACACCTGTTTTTTTTTTTTTTTTTTTTTTTAAATTGTTTTTATTTACTGCACTATAAAGTTAGAAAGCATATATACTCAGCTTAATTGTTAACAAAAAATTGTTTTTGTAGTCATCACGGAGAGACGCGGAGAGAGAAAGGTTCAGAAAGATTTATTGAAACTTAACTTACAACACAGGATGCACAGTTTTGGGAGATATAATCTGGGCTGATGTCCAATGACGAACTTGCTAGAGATATGTGTGGTCCGCCTACAAACACATGAAATGTAAAAAATTTCAATTTTCACAAAAAAGCACAGACTTTTAGAAGGTAGCGTGACAAGTTTCACCTTAAATGTTTATTGAAGCCATAAAAAAGCCCATCCCATTTGGTCCATCCATTCGTCTCAAGACGGGACACATCAATGCTCATTATATGTTTCATATGTTCCTGCCCCCTATTTTATCTATTGTGAATACCACAGCCAGCAATAGTTAATATTTGTGTTGAAAATCGTTCTGCACGTTTCGTTTGGGTTGTACTAAAGGAATCGTTGTAATTCGCATGCGACTTCGTACGCGTAGTCACTATGGGGACATTTCAATGAATATTTTTTAGAATGTATATCTTAAAAATTTCAGCCTTGTTCAAGTGTTACACTCATACTGTCAGTTGTGTGGTGACATGAAAATCTTCTGTGGCGTTCATATTTCATGGAAAATGACTCATTAACCATAGACAAGGTACGAGGTAGGAATTAAAGAAAAAAAAAAAAAAATCTAAAACTAAACAATCAAGCACATGATAGCAAAAAAGTCAATACCCTGAACTACTAGAAGTAAGCAAAATTTAAGGCTTTACAAAATTCTTCCTTCTTCTTGTTTTGTTGGTGGAATGAAAATTGTTTTCCTCTACCGCAGACTGATGTGATATTCTTTCATTGCTTCCATCCAGTGCGACAGTGTTAAATGGATGCAATATGTCATTTGGCAAACAAAACTAACTGACTGGATGGCGGCAGGCAACCTTAACAGCTTTCTTTTACACAAACACACACACACACACATATATATATAAGCACATACACAAAGATTCTTATACTCATAGCATTATCATCGATGTTCGGGCTTTTGTTCGACGTATTCTGGCAACTTGAATAACATTTGTATGAAAAATAGCCCGGATGCTAATACGTTTGACTTCCGTTTGACGGATTACACATTGTAGTCTAGTGAATGTATGCCACAATGCTTACAACATTTTTCTCAGTATGAAGAATGATGCAAACAAGGTGTTTGCTGTGTGCTTATGTGACTGACTACGTATCCCTATATATTGAAATAATGTAATCTATCTATCAGCTTATGTGTGATGGTTGTCAGTTGGTTGGTCTCGCTCTATGTTAGTCTACACGATAAAAATTACGTTTTTCATCAGCAGCTATCAGTTAATTTGGTTTTCTTGATTACCGAGCAAACAAAATTATCAAAAAAAAAAAAAAAAAAAAAAAAAAAAATAAAAAAAAAAAAAAAAAAAAAAAAAAAAAAAAAAAAAAAAAAAAAAATGAAAAAAATGAAAAAAATGAAAAAACCTCTAGCAATGATAACAATAATTTGCTGCGTTATTCAGCATAGTGTAAGAGGAGAGGGGAAAAAATTGGATATGCAAATATCCATAAAGCGCTACCAACAGGATATATGTGTCTAGGACAATTTTTCACTTTTTTCTTTAGCTTTATTTCCCTTGTGACAAACGAGACTTTATGCCGTGTATCTTGCTGCTTTTATTTCATTTGTTAGATTTGGCACACATTTTATGGCTACCAGTGAATGAATAACGACCGGAAAGCACATTTTATGATTTGCCGTAGCGTAGAACATACCAGGCGGACGGTAATGTTTAGTGTGATGGTGTGTAACTGATAGCGTTTGGCAAAAAAAAAAACAAAAATTTAAATCATGATAATGGGTGTTAATGATTGGCAGAACCATTTGCAAAAAAAAAAATAGAGGAAACAAAGGCAAAAATATACAAATAAATAATAAAATTTTGGCGAAACAAGAATAAACGCGAAAAAGGAAATTGAATTGCTCACCTTAATCGTAGGCGTTAACAATTCCGATGCAGATGACGATTTTAATATATAATAATTTAGATGATTGATGTTCTGTTAAACGTATCTTGGAAAAAAATGTTCTTTTACAGAAATGATTTAAACGATACTTTGGACCAACGGATAACCTCTGTTGCTTAACTTAAAATATATGCCTTGACTAGAATACGTATATACAGATATCGGCGTCGTTCGTATAACACCGATACTTATCAAACACGGTTTCGATACAACACGACACCGATTGCCTTGATTTATATTTAAATTATTTTATTCTCTTAGGTTATCCAGAAAGTCATTCCCCTTCCAATCGTGCATTTCATTGTATTTTTCATAGTCAAGTTGTTCACATTTAAGGCCTATTGTCTGCATGTATTTGATAGCTGATATCGTAAAGCTTATGTGACAAATATTTTGTTTAATTTTGCGCAAAGGATTTCATTGGATGGGTTACCAAAATCGGAAAGTCGGAAGCAATATTCTATTACTAGCGAAAAGGTACAAATGATGTTTAAGCAAGAAAAAAATTATTGGATGACGTGACAGAGGCGATGAACGGACAGAGGCGATGAACGGACAGAATGTCAGTGCAAAACCTGATTTACAAAATTTCGTTTCGGCGCTTTTGCAACACGTTCTGAAGGGCCAATAGGAGCTGATGAAGACAAAATAAAGGCATTTATTGAATGAATTCTACCATCCTTGATAAACTATTTTTACATTATAAAGCAATCGACTTTTTTTTTGTGGGCAAAAAAAAAAAAAAAATAAAATTTCGTCCCGAATTACCCACACAATATATGTTGGAAATACAACCTGGGACATGAGTAGTTTTTTTTTTTTTGAATTACTTCACAGTACAGTGTGTGCTTAACTCCACGCTCCTTTTACTTTTTGGATATGCATTTTTATTTATCTAGCATTTTTCTTTTCGCAATAGCGAAGACTTCAAGCCAACACTATATCATATCTTAGCTTAAATAAATAAATAAAAAAGTTTCGCATAACACGGGTTTCGATACAGCCGTGTTATAAGGGGGACGCCTGTATAGACATTTTCACGAAATACTTTAGAAGGACCTTAAAAAGGTATTCGCACGAATATACGCATGTACAAGTTTTAATTTTGATTCAGTCATGTATGGCTGCTCTTGCAACTGGAACATACACATATCGTTGCAGATCGAAGAGTGATAGAGAAGAGAATAATGAATGAGTAAATTTATCAATAAGATAAACGGGCTGTTTATATCTCTCTTTTCTCTTATTAGATTTACCGAATATATAAAAAATAAAGCCTCGAATCACATACACATCGAAAAATTCAAAATATATTCGAAAACAGTAAAAATCAAAATCGATTTGTAGATAACTGTTCGTTTACTTGTCCGCTCGTTTAAGTTGCTCGAGCTACCTCTAAAAGTAAAGAATTGTTTTCGTCCTTCCTTCCGTCCTTTTATTACCGCCATCATTTTATGTTCGAAAATTAACAGAATCGTGCGTTCATGAGCTGACAATTTTCTGCCTCTTTGTCAAATTAAGGCTTAAAAATTGCAGAGGCTTTAAATTTTGTTACAGTACGAGGTCTTTTCGGAAAGTTTGAAGATCCACTGAATTGAAAGAAGGATTTGCACACAGCCACTAAAATATGTAAATGTATCCACGTTTATCCACGTGATACTGACGGACAGCTTAAAAATATGATTCGAAATATATACGATATACACTTTTTTTTTTCTTTTATAATATTCTCGTTAATTTTCCTTCAATTCTGGGACTTATTGGCCCGGAAGACTCGTGTACGTATTCAGTTATTCGCATTTTTTCATCGAACCCTACGAAAACGATAAGCAATCGAAGGTGAATTCTGATAAAATTTTGTGAAACTGAAAAAAAAACGTCTGATCTTCCATGACTAACAGGTAGAATTTAATTGGAATGAGTATTAAAAACACAAAACAAATCTGATAGAAATTGAAAATTAAAAATATGCTTCGGCTTAAGTGGGATGGATATCCAAAATAATTTCATTTATATTAAACTATTTTCAATGTCATTATGAACATTTTATTGACACACACACACAAGTCAATTGCGCAAGACGACGGTTAGGGAAGCAATTAATCTTTAAATCTTAAGTAGAAAGGCACAAAATTCGCACATAATTCAGTGAAATCAAAGGAAATCACGCACACAATAATAAATAAAATTTAACAATTTCGCCTGACAGCGTCTTTTTTCCCCGGTCAAGATCAAGATATATGCTTAGAAAGGGATATTAAATAAAATGGAAAAAACATATCTATAAATTTTGTATGTAGACATCACCAGCAGGCAGCAAAGCTGACATCTAAGTACAAAAGTAAATCAGAAAAGAAATTAGTTAAAAAAAAAAAAAAAAAATGTCTGCAAAATAATAAAAATCCTTGACATATAAACTTCCTTTTATTACACTTTATTATTTATATCTTGGCTTATATTTTTGCAAACTATTTGCAAAGGACTTTTATTTCGTTTATTCGGCAAGTGATAAGCAATTGGAACAATGTGCCTGACGATGGCTGGTTGGTTGCAATCATAAAGCAACTTTTTCCTTATCCTTTGCCTTCAATCGAAACGAATCATAATTTGAACACGTTTTAAACTTATTTGAGGGAAATTCTTTGTGATAACACAAAATCCGACATGTACACGTATGAGTGCGTATATGCGGTGACCATGACAAATACCTTCAAAATTGCTTTCTTTAAATTCTCTTTCTAAATTTTCAGCGTTTTTTTTGCTTTTATTTATTTATTTCATTTTTTGTTTGCTATGATCGATCTGCGGTTACTGGCAATTATTTTTTATTTATTTAGAAAAAAAAAAAAACAAAAAAAAAACAATATGTTTTCTTTACTCCTGCCTAAAATTTGCTTTTCTACACACGTGCATCCCAAGATTTGTCATCATATGTGAATGCGTTGTATTGGTTTTGGTTGTCATGCATACACGTTTTCTTTAACAATGTAATCTGATCTTATGTCCGTTTAATAAACATATGTGTTGCCTCTCATACGCACACACATGCACGGACACGAATGCCATTTGGATCACGTTGAACTTATAGTCTGCTTATGTACTAGCGAAACATGTTAGAAAATTATGAAAGCATTAACCAACTTTTCCATTAAAGGCTCACTGTTTCTGAAAGTTGTTTTTTCTTCTTTTTTTTTTTTTTTTTTGGTCTTTTATTTTATTATTATTTTCCTTAAAAAAGGTTATTTGATATTTTTTTGTTGATAATTTGGCCAACAGCAGTTTTTTTGTCGAGTATTTGTGTTAAGCTATTATAAATTGATTGATGTCTGCTTTAGTTATTGTCGTCTTAAAAATAAAAAATTTCTAGCCATGCCAACGCTTTGCAGCATAGAAAAACGGAGAAGAAGAATTATTAAGATTTATATATAGGTCGTAATGTTATCAAATATTTATTTCTGAACAATTGGAAAACTTCAAAACAGTTGGTAAACCTTAAAAGAACATAAGGTGAGTATAAGTTAAGCCCTTTATGTTACGCAATTGGAATAAGATTCTGTCAGAAGCATGAGTAAAGCAATAGTAAAACAATTTACTTCGTATCCTTGATCTGAGCTAAATTTTTCGAAAATAACTTCGCTTAAAATTGTACCAACGTGGGCTCTTAGAAATAGGAAAAGGAAACAAAAAATTAAGCCCTAAGGGCATTTAAGTTAAAATGCAGACTTACTCGTTGAGCGACAGTGTGTGAGTGCAGCGATTAATATTCTTTTCCATAATTGCCATAAATTTTGAAGATTGTATTGTAAATATACTGTTTTTTTAACTATCGTGTACGTATCCTTTCTTCTTATTAAGCTTGATGTGTAGGTGCAATCAACCGTCGACGAACGGATCGACGAGTGTAAACTAATTCGGAAGCTCATAAATGCGTGCGCTTCTATCTCTAAATTAAACAAGTAAACCCTCTATGGTGGGACACGGCCCACCATCAAATACCCTACACCCCAGTGCTTAATGTAATCCATTCATATAACGACTTTTCAAAACTCGGCGTTATATGAGAAGTGGAACGATCCAAACCATTGGGTCGATATACCAAATTTCATCAAAATATCTCAAAAAATAGCGGCGAATAAATTGAACATAAAACGGATAGACGAATATAGACGCTTAGAATCACTTTCCGAATCGATGGGTACAATAAGAGAGGGCTCTATCTTAAGGCCTTATGGGTGTTGCATACTTCCGCACGAACTTTTTTTTTTTAATACAAGCCAATCCCTTAGGCGATGTCACCTATGTGGGTAGCACTATACCGATCAGAAGGAGAAGAAGTGAAGCAAGAGGAAAAGTTAGGGAGATGATGACCGCACCCTACTAAGTGTGTGCCCAATCGGTAAGTATTATGCCTTTACGGACTGATCACCCACCGTATCTACGAACAAAGTAAACTCTACCGCAATTCAACACTGACTTGTTATACGCGGTTCTTAACTACTCGGCTATCCTTCCACATATCACAACTAGCATAGACTATAAAAAAAGGTAAAATATTAAATAAGTAAAACATAAATTTTATGTCCCGAGGGAGAGAAAAGTTCAAATTCAGAAAATCCCGTTCATTCGATCAATGCCTACATGCTTGGTTACGGTGCCAGTTGACACCAGCCCGGGTGCCTAACATTAGCCGATTCATTTAACCCGGAATATCTAGGCTTAAATGACGTAAGGACAGAATTCAAGCAGTACGTAGTTAACCAAAATTATACATTCATACGTTTGTACAAGAATGATAGGACTTACGCTTTTCATAAAGGGCATAAAGGAGTTGAATAAACAAATTCTAGAAGGCCGACATGGCTGTGGCTGTAATGATTAAATTCGGTGTAAAAGACGTAGAATGAGTCGGTTCATTTCTTAAAAGTGTTGCGTAACAAATCACAGAAGACACTTGTATTCGTTTCTTGGCAAATTTTGAATGGAAAAAAACTACATTTTTTTAATACAGGCTGGACATCTGGCTGGACAGCGGACATCTTTGACGAAGGCTAACGCCCAACTAAGGATATATTCAATTTGCGTTAGCTTTCTATCTCTATTTTCATAATCGCGAGTTTTTCAATAGATGAGTGGCCGCAGAAGTAGGGATAAAAAATATATGACCTTAGAAAAGCTTCTAATATCTCGTTTTCGGGAGTCACGGATTGTGCGAATAAACTCTTATTTGTTTTTTTTTTTTTTTTTTTTTTTTTTTTTTTTTTTTTTTCATAAAACAGAGGGCAAGGACGATAATATATATTTCCTTCACCACATTGCCCATAGCTAACCATTTCTTTTGACCATTTTTACAAAAATTTCGGATTAACTTTACAAGAAGAACAAAAGAAGTTTTGCTCAGAAAGAGCAAAGAGTACGTATGCGTAATGCACCCACCTGTTGTAATAGCCTATTGTGAATATGGTAATGTGGAGCAACAGAGAATACCAAGTGGTCTCAGCTTAACCTTCACTAGCTTCAACTACACGTTTTAATTCATCACTTTCAAATATCTGTTATCTTCTATTGTGTATTATTTTTGTTCTACACATAGAAATGATTACTTTTTGATCGTTGATGGTCGTTGGTGGTGCATGTTTCCTGTAAACTTTCACAAAAAGCGTTAACCATACGCTCGTTAGTTTTTTTGATTAAATAACAAATAATAACACATGCGGTGAGTGCTCGTTATTAGACTTGAATTGACTAATTTTCTGCAGCAAAGATACGTCCAACGACGTTCCTTTTAGATTTTGTTTATATCACGCATTCGAAGCTTGATAGTTCTTAGTTGTCCAAGCGAATAGTACAAGTATCATTGTTGGTAATTGCCTCCACATAAGTGACGGCATCTCTTACAAAAAACCTATGAGCAATCACTTACTTACTTAGTGTAACCAAAATCATCGGGTGTTAAAAACGGGAAATAATTTTAATCGTTTTTAGGCGGTAACTATCTAACTGCATCTGATATCTAAGTGCATTTTGTAATCTTGAAATTCTCAAACTACCAAATATTTTTTGTATTGACTGTTGACCCTTAACTGGCCATTAAATATTAATTTATTATTATTTATACATAAATGTATACATAAGAAGAAAGAAATTATGTAAACTGTACAAAGCCAATGAAAAGCATATGGGCACAGGGGATGGTAATGGTAATGGTGGCTTCATCAAAAACAAAACAAAAAAAAAAAACAAAAAAAAAAAAATTCGAATAAAAAAACCCTTTTTTTCTATTACTAACTCTGGTCTCTTAATGATGGGAAACGAAAGTCAAACAAATAAAAACAAACGAACAAAATAAAATAATCCTGGCAATCAGATACAAGTAATTAAGCACAAAAATGAAAAGAAAGAAAAATTTTTTATTTTAAAATAAATTTACATACTTGCATATCATATATGCATACACACTCCCATACCCACACTTACCAAATTACCAAACATATACAGGCATGGACGTATTTGCAAGTATAGTGGTACCACCTTGTCCAAGTCGTTGTGTTAAATATCTTTTACTTTACTTAAATAAATTTAAATTTATGGTCATTAACGTTCTTGATTATTTCCCCCTTTCGGACGTATGCGTAATCCTTTTATTTTTGTTTTCTAGTTGTTGTTGTTGTTGTTTTTGCTTGTTGGTTTTTTTCATTCTGTATATTATAGTTTCGGTGGAAAATCTCGAACAGAACAATTGGACGGCTTAACGCACGTGACCAGCTTCAGTTAGATATTGTCATATTCTGCAAGGCGCGGTCCGACAGACTGACAAAGAGAAAGCGCCCGCATAAAATCACTCATGTCTGAAGTATCAACTTCCGTCAACGTTCAGAGAAAATCTTTACCTTTAATTTTGTTTTGTTGATATAAATTACACCGAAGTAAAAAAAGGCTAAATGCAAAATACGTATAACTTCTAAATCATGAACGATGATGACGATAATTATAGTGTAGAGATTCGAAATAATGAAAGGAAGAAAAGAAAATGAAAAAAAAAATATATATATATATATATATAAAAATAAAAATAAAAAAAGGAAACCACTAGAAAACAGTTTATGATTATGGACCACACCCAACTTTTATATTTGTGAACACTGTGTGCGAAAAAATTTCGTAAACCTTCCACCAACCCCAATTTAGACTTTTTTAAGAAAACTGAATAAATACCAAATAATATTTTCGGCTTTTATCCACAAAGGGTTAAACACTAGACTCTTCTTTTAATGCACAACCGTTCCCTCTCATATTTCCTTAGCTATTAATGCTGATTGACACCTTCTGCAGTAATTTTTGTAATTGAAACTCTAAAGGATCTATATATATATATATATATATATATTCATTTACGAGTAGAGTACTCTTTTTCGTTATTGTTGTTTTTTTCTCATTTCCTAGCATTATTTTCATCATTATCATCAACGGCAACAATATCAACAACCACGACATAAAATAAAATGTGCTGATGCATTGTATGCATTCATTTAAAATGCTTTGATGTTATTGTTCCTTCTGTTTTTACTTCTCTTTAACTTTTCTTTCTCTTTTCACCGCTCCATCGTTAGTGGTTTTCAAAGAGTTTTTATGGTTTTTAATTTTCTTGTTAATGCGCGTTCTTTTTATTTATTTATTTTTTTTTATTTTTTTTGCTTTTTTTTGTCATTTTTGTTCGGTTATCAACCAATTACGATATTGTTTTTTTTTTTTTGTCACTGTCATCAGAAACAATGTTAATTGTTTTAAACTTTACTTCTTGGATTATTTAATTAAAAAGAAAGAGAAAAATTATAAAAATATATAAAGATATGAAGGAAAATTTTGTAATCGCGCGCGCCCTTTATATTCGACACAATATGTAATACAACTAACTGGTGTATTGATATGTCAAAATGACCGATTTGGCGCGGCGAAGAAGGAGGAGAGTATGTATGGTGTGTGTGTATGGTGTGTGTGTGTGTGTGTGTGTGTGTGTGTCAAAATTTCCCAAAATTGAATTTCTAGCCAAATTATTGCATTTATTATTTTGTTACATGGGAGAATATCTTCTTCTTATTAAAGTAAATGAAGAAGAGTAAATTGACAAGACATACGACTACTTCTACGAAGCACTGTCTCAATCAAGTTTTTGAACTTTATACACCTTTTTATTTACAAGATAAGGAATCGCTTTTATCTTGGGATCGAGAAAAAGTGTTATACTCGCGATAGCAAGGATTTTTGGTGCGGATGCGTTAGAAATGCAAAAAACATAAATGTTAACTATGGACATACAAGTTGATTAAGCGAGCTTCGATCTTTTTAACCAGCGTTAGAAAACTTTTTTTTATTTACTTTTTGGATTTCAAGTGTATTACGTTCACTTCAAAATTTTCCATATGATCATTATTTCATATCAAGAGAGTAAGCATAAATAAAGTTTCGGCTTTTTATCCCAATTTTGTTTTTTTTTGTTTTTTGTTGACAATGCGTTTATTAAAACAAAACGATTGCCACACGGACGGGTGGACTAATGTAAGTGAACACCAAAGTTTACACTGTTAAATTCGATAATTTTGACCTTTCCAAATGGATCTGGCCGTATCCGAACTGTGGGAACTGTGTGCCCAATTAGTAAATGTTATGCTTTTACCGACTGAACACCGTTCTGAAGACCGTTCCCCCGCGTTTGGCCCCGCGTACACTTTCTTGTTAGCCGCAGTTTTTTGCTTGCTCGGCTACTCTTGCGGACAATGATTAGTTGCTTTGTAATGTAATTTCCAGATATTTGCTTGTGTAGGTTTCATTCAAATCATTAGAACTAGTAGAACGAACACTAAAATGAATGAATTTTTTTTCTTATCACCGTTGAGAACAACAACAACAATCTAAAAAGGTCAAAATCGGATATGAACTCATCGGATATCGGATATGGACTCATCCACTATATATAGTGTGGACCTTATATAAATAAGCTTCTCGCTCCGTAAAGCTTTCTTGAAAGTGTGAAATTCAGTTGATACAAGTTTTTGATCAAATCTCGACCGATTTTTAAACTTGTTCCGCGATTACCAGTGAAAAGCGCATATTAAGTTAAATAATTTTTGACAAACTTCGGCTAAACACGCGAATAAATAGATAGACGTCGATAATTAATCGCAAATTCTCTTCTACTTGTTGCAAACGAAAACACGAAAACACGAAAATCATAGACAGATGTACACTATATGCAGCAATTATCTCTTTTTAACTTTTTAAAATAATTGATAATTTTTGTTTGAACCTTTGAAAAAACATTTATTGCGCCATTCAAATTATATTTGTTGAAGTGTTAACGATTGTCATAGTTACGTTTTTGGGATGCATTAAAGAAGCCTGAGGAAAAAATATTGGAGCAGCATTAAAATGATAAAATAGATAGATAGAAGCAAGAGCAACGCGTAAAAACATGTACATTAAAATGGAATGAACGTTATAAGCCCTTAATTTTGTAGAATTTTATATAGAAATTGTTTTCACTATGCATGAGAGGTGACGTCAAAAAACGCGCTAAGCTTCAGCTATCGCTAGCATTTATTACAACTTTTGTGTTGTGTTTTGCACGCAGTGTAGAATAAGGACTTCGTTCACTTACCTCCTCGGGGCGAATATGGTATTAAAAAACAATACAGCATATTATCATGTCGTGCTATACATACATATATGTGTATATAATAAAAATAAAAACATTTTGTGAGTCCTTCACGAGTTTCAACGCACGACTTCTTTAGGGATTAAAGAATTTTTTGATTGGAAACATTTTTACATAAAGCATAAAAAGGTAATAATTTGAATGATGAATTTGTAACATTGATATTATGCGATAGGTTTCATAATTTTATTGCAAAGGTTTGCGAACTAATGTTTTGAAGGAGGAGGAGCTCAGACAAATACTCAGTTGCAGTAAAATAAGAAAAATCAACTTGAGCCAAAAATCTTACTAATCTCATCACATATCAAGATAACAAATGTTCTGTTCCGCAACCAAAAGTTCTCAGCATTTCTTTTACATGCCAGCTGTACCATCTTATCCGAAATAATGCAAATACATTGTGCTTATCAGGATATCTCATACACAAGGCTTGCAGTGAACTTAAAATTTCGAACACTCAGAGACCTTCCCCCGATGTGTTTAACTGCCATAAAAGAATTATCATACAAGATACAAGGTGCTCGTTGCGATGTTTACGGCGAGCACACACTAGCTCACAGTTTTCACGAACTCAACTGAATTTTGATACCAAGCCTTAGATTGTTTAGAATCACGGAAACACGGAAACACGGAAATCAGTTTCAAGTTTTGAAAGTTGAAGTCTTAAAACAACGGACATTGTTGGAAACAGTATGCTCAAAAGAAGTAAATGAGGGATGAAGAGAATGACTTTGCGTCTGTTAGTTGTCATCGTTGACATCGTTAGACGTCTGCAGTAAGAGTTTCATTCGATTTTATCAGCTCTCGTAATGCACTACAGTTTGCTGATCCCATCATAGGCACAGCAAAACTTTATGGCCACTAAAGTTGCGCTTCGATGTCGATGTGGATGGCTTTCCTGGACTGTCCCATGACTGTTTGCGGTGAAGATTGTTGTAGCACATCCACTACTCTTCCTCGGTCACAATACGCCACGGAAAACTTCTCTTTTTTTGCCTCTCTTCTGGAAAGCAATGAAAGCGCGATGTTGAAACAGTTCGAAATGACATTTTCAGTCAATTAAAATGGCAGCCAATTTTCCTTCTTTTGGATCTTTCCTACCGTCTGTAAGGGTGTATAAACAATTGATTCATTAACTGCTAAGGTGCTCGAAAGTTATTTGAGAGTTTGAGATCGGTTTTCGTCCAACAAATCTCGCAATTCATTGCCTTCGAAATTTTCTAGTTCTGCAAGCCGTTCTTTGTCACTCTTAAACCGTTGGAGTGAAAAACCAACATTTGGGATGAACGATGGAGCCGTATCACCATCGGCTTCCTCCAGTGTTTGACAGCATGATTGAATAGCTTAATAATACTCAATGGAAAATGTTTAGTTTATGATGAGAAAGGATTTAACCGCTGTGTCCATTGATAATTCGCATTAATTTATCATTTTCAGCAATAGATGCCGCTGATCAAAATACATGCGAGCACTTATTATTTAGCTTAAAGATTTTACTTACTAATTAAATTAGAATATTAATTATTTTCTAATTTTCCGCATTCACCAGTCGAACGCCATTATCAACACAACTACATACAACTTTTGTTTTTTAAATAAATAAATAAATAATCTACAAAAATTTGATTTAAAGGTAAGCAAGTTTGTTATTAAATTTTAATGCAGACGAAAAAAAGTTTATATTTTTGATAGGTTTTTAATCCGTAGTTAATTGCAAAAGCTCTTGTTTCTTGTATTAACATTTTTAATATTTAATTTTCTACTGCTGGAATTCTGCAATCATTGTGATAAAATATTGATAGTACGCGTGTAGATTGCGGAATCGACCCAAAGGCGGAACTTATCGACTAAGATTCTAGACTAGAACGGTTCTTAGAAAATGAGCGTTTTAGCGACCGATTTTTTTATTGTCACTTTTAAAACGATTATAACGCGGAATGTATCTGACGTGTAGTTGCAAATTGACGATGAAAAAATATGGTCGCCTGGAAAGTAACGATGGGGGATAATTTTTGTTTAAAACTACTGCACAATAAGCTATAAACTAATTTATCTTTTCATTATTCATTTTTCTTTATTTGGCCTGTTTGTTCGCTGTAAAAATGACTCTACTTCCCTTTTTAATGAAGAAATTTAAATAATTAGGTCTCAACGCAGTGCAACCTATCATTTCACTTTTTTTATGTTTTTTTTTTTTTTTTCACTCTCGTCTCTCTCCAATTGGCGTACACTTATAAATCTTTTCATTTATTATCTAAAAAAAAAAATTTGGAGTTTTCTTTCATTTTTTTTTTTTTTTTTTGTAATTTTTGGAGCCTTTTTTTGTTGACTACTTTAATCTGTCATTACGTACGAATGCTTATTTCATCTATCAATTGTCATTTGTAGAAAAACAACCCTCTTCTTCCTCTATATTTAGTTACTTCAATGACTGTTGTCATGTTTCTTAATGTTCGGGTTCATTTACCAAACGAAAATTGCACTAAACTTGTTAAGACTTTTTAGCTATTTGATTATCTCTTTTCTCTTGTTTTCATTTGTATCCATTTCATTGCCATGGCAAGTAAATTTTTAAAAAAAAAAAGCAGCTCAAGTAATTTACTAGAAACCAAAAATATTTTCATCTTCCAGGTGATCCCAAACAAAATAAACCACTTAAAATGCACAAAGATTAAGAGAGAAGGAAAACTGTATTGAAAATTGTATTCAATTTGGGCTTAATGTGTGCATAACACCCCCACAAACTTATATACAATAGATTGTTTTTGTATCAAATGTTTATATATTATATATCATATCATATATTATATATCGCATGTTATAGTTTGAAAATCATAATCGCAAAAGTATTTAATTACGAGTAAAATGCGAGAAAAGCAGTTGCAAATGTATTAGTTTGGCAAGATCTACATCGATTAGATGTCTTATGTCAACTGGTAAAACAACTTACGATAAGAAAAATAGATCGATATACTAAATCCATGCCCATACCAAAATCAATCTCTATGTCAATTTATTGATGTATTCGCGCCTAAGGGCGAACACTTTTGAAAGTAGATTATATATCGTAGATCGTGCTCACACGATAGAGGGTCATCGTATAAAAAAGAAAATAAATTTGAAAATTTCTGCACAACAACAATTCCTGAATAATAGTATTCCGATGTGGCAATCGGCTTAGGCGAATAATAATATGATTTTTGACAAGAAAATTAAATGCGCTAAGTTGGGCTTGGTGTAGTTCAGCGCCCATATATAGGCCCTCCCATGGAAACTTTGTCCTTGGATGGAAATAAGCGAAATATTGTCAAGTCAAGTATTTAATAATGGTCTTGGCCCGATTATAACATACTTGCTTGCTTTTAAACTTAGTCCATTTGTTCCAAAATTTTATTAACATACATATTTTACAACTCGTGGTTTACCAGTTCAATTTCTGCGACCGAAGAGGCTTCCAAGCTTAAACGGACAGACAGTGAGTGAGTGGCCAACATCATGGAATACCGTACTGTATCCTCTTCCAGCCGTGATGATGTGAACAATGGACCGTAGTTATAAAGACATTTTCGGCAATCAAGCAAAAAATCCATCTCGAAGGTTTTTACTTTTAAAACCATTTAGTTTGTTTATACCAAGTAAAGCGAACGGCAGCAGTTATCTGCTGCTAAAAATGATTTCTCCAAATCGCAAACATGTACAGCGAGTTGAACCATGTTGAGTGGTAATTACAAAATGCCATAATTTTTTTTATTGGATTGTTTAAATAAATTTCGAATAGTTTTATTTCTGCAATTGTTTTTACATCTAATCAATATTTGGCTAAGCTAAATAGCGAAGAAAGAACCGCACTTATTACAAACTATTTTGATAACACAAATGCTCTTCAAGTATAAAATATTCGGTGTGAAATTTCGCTGTAATTGGTCGCTTTATAAAACGTATCTGACGCTAGATAAGTTAGGTATTGATGTTTGAATAACGTAAGTTTCACTGCTTTAAAAACTATCGTTCAATGCGCAAAGTTTAAAAAGATGGTGTCATTTCCGATCACTGTCTTATTCGGCGTTTTTAACTGAAACTGGAAACTGGAAAAAAATACACATAATGCTAGGGAATAAAAACGCAGTTAGCGGATTTTACGAGATTTCTGGCAAAAAATAGTAGCCGTGAAAACGCTGAAATTCGCATACGTCCGTCTGCCTCCCACAGAAAAATCCGAGGATATAATTTCCAGCTTAGGCTGGACACTTTTAACTCACCCTGTATACTCTGCAAATCTGCCCACTTCCGGTTACCGCCTATTCAGATCAATGCACTCATATTTAGCAGGTTAGCTAGCGCAAAGAAGTTGAAGTTGTGCGAATACGAGTCGCTGGCTATTTCCGGCTCCAAACCGGCAAGTTTCTACCACGGGGGCATCCATCGACTGGCGACAGACCGTAGATAATGATTGCGCTTATTTCGATGATTAAGCTTTAAGCTAACAAGTATAATTTAAATAATATAATAATTTTTTTTTTTTGTTTTTTTTTTTAAATTTTATCAAATTTTATCGAAAAGAAGAAAAATTCATCCGTCACTTTGTATATATTTCTTTAAATTTGTGTTTAAATTTAACAAGTATGCATGATGTTTAAGACGAAAACCATTTCTATTGTTCTTCTAAACTGTGACCAACACTTAATTATTATTATTATTATTAGCAGTACGCACACAAAGCCTAGCCAGTAAGGAGGAGTATGAGATAACGAAGACTTGTGTGTTTTCTATGCGTCAAAATGTATTATAATTATTATATACTTATGGCAGCTGCTTGACAACAATAATGATTGT
>KK502402.1:1295239-1332460 GCA_000688735.1 Glossina austeni
ATACTAATAAATACGGTACATACACACACACACACACACACACACACAGTGGATGCCATCGCTATTTTGTAGAACATTTTTACGGTCTTTACATACTAAGCGAGTCAAAAATTCTTTAGCTTTTATAGTGCATATGAAACACTAGGACCAAGTGCAACTTGATATAAGTATTTGTTTGAAATTAAAGAAAAATGCTTAAATTGCTTAAATTTTAATATCGGTCGGACCCATCAGAAAGATCATTCCTACTCTATGTAGTCAATAATCAATAAGTGACAATAATCGAGTGATGAAAACTAAATAATTGCGTATATGTGAAGTTTGCGGTAAAAATTAGTGAGCATTCAATACCTGATTACATAAATAATGACAAACCAAGGCAATCCGTTAAGATTGATTGTGTTATTATTGTAATACGAAGAAAAGAATTAATAAAATTTTCTTTGAATTGACATCCAGTTGTAAAGGAGGACTAAATTGATAGGGTAAACGTTGGTAATTTTTTAAGAAAAAAAGGCCAAAGCGTAACGAATTGACTAATGAGAATGAATCTACTATATAAAATGTTACATTGACGTAAGCTTTATGTCCGAGAGACCGAATGTTACAAGCGAACCGACAATTATTCTTTACCGCAAACCTATATATATATATTGTTGTTGTTCTTGTTGTTGCTTTATTTAAATAACCAAACAGAAAAAAAAAAAAAAAGAAAAGATTTATCAAAAAGGATAATAGATTTTCTCTACGAGAATGAAATGAGAGAAGAGTGTCATGTATGTGCGTGCGTGCGTTTATTTGCACGGGTGTGCAGAGACAACTTTTGTTCAATTTGAATGACCATCAGACAAATTTGTCTCAGAGCATTTTATATTTTCATACGTCTGAATGCGGCATTGAAATTGAAAAGCCTGACACAGATGACAGGCACATAAACGCATACATACATACATACATACATACATATATACATTCATTCATACATATGCATATAGAGAGAGACTGCTCTATGACATATTCATGTGTATTCATAATGAAAGCAATACACCTTCAGTTGTAGGATTTCGGTTTGTACTGCATGAATGGACGACATATGTTAACGCCTCGTTAAGCGTTATAATTACAATATTAAGCTGATTCACAGTGAATGCTGTTGAAATTCTTTTAACAGATTTCAATGTTTTTTGGTTATTAAATCAATTTACAGTTTTTTGGTAATCTTGCTGTTGTTCGTTTCATGTCAAAGGATATAAAAGAGCACAAATCAAAGGTCGGTTTTGTATTATCAAAATCGTAATAACAAGTCCCCGTTGAAGAGGAGTAAGAGTAGGTTCAAAGGGTATAGCAGACACACAAAATAAATATATATACAAAAGAGAAGATTTTAATTTCCCCCTAATTTTCTCAATAATACAATAAGTAATGAAAAACTGACAACCACAATTTTCAAAATTGCAATCATTTTTACATCTCAGTCTCTCTCAGGGCTAATTATTAACGCACTAACTGCAATATATTTTGCAATTTCTTCAAATTATCATTACATTATTCTCAAAGTCTATTATGATTTAAGTGTCATGTGTCAATGTGTGTGAGCTTCGTTTTAATTTAAATTTAATTGTCTAAATACTTTCACGTACTTACGTACTTACCAGTAAGACAATTGAAAGCAGGCATATATTCATGAGATTTGTTTTGTTTTTTTTTTTTTTTGTCTACAAGTCGTTTTCTGTGTGTGTACCTTTGAACTGTTCCTCAAGTCCTCAAGTACTGGTTTTTATCAAAGGTCACATTCGTTAGCGGCATTTTACACTTTACTCGTTCTAATAAATGAACAACACGACGCATTACGACAAAGTATGAATCGACATATTCGCTTCATTGGTTTCTAGTCCACGTCATAAAGCTACCAGATATGAAGAGAATAAAAAAGTTTGTAAGCAAAACCATTGCTGACTACGCGAAGTTATTCATTCACCGCACCGAAAGAGACATTTCGCGACCATTTTACAGGGCGCTGTTACCTTTCAACTGATATCGGATTGGTCATCACGAGCGGGCATAAAACCTATCGACGAAGATAAGTATTCTCATAGCAAAATCCAGTTTACTGACAGGCCTACTTTCGGCTCAGTGGCTTCGCTTATAAACGTTGTTGTCATTGCAGTTATCGCAAGTCGGCAAGACGTGGCTTAAAATGCGTTGCAATAACCTCGGCGAAGCTTGGCATGCTGTTCGAGCTGGCTGCAGTTCATAAGAAGGCAAAAAATATTTATCAAGTATTAAGAACGCTGCCGGCGAAGAATTCCTTCATATATGTATTGCTAGCAGAGACCAGCTTTTCCTTTTCTTTTTAAATGCATATTCAACAACTTATACTCATAATGCATATGAGTGAGTCTATATTAAAACTATAATAATTCCCTTTTAAATCACTTAACAGCTTATTGACAATTATGCCGAATTATAAGAAAAAAAAAAAGAAAAAAAAAAAAAGAAGGCAAAAAAAGAGAAACAAAACAAAAGAGAAGCGCATGAAAAAAAGAACAAAAAAAAAAATGAATAAACGGTTTGCCTGTTCATCAAATAGCCTCCTTTTCCAATATTTACCTAACTTATCTTCCCATCAGTGATCTGTAAATTAAATGCCATCGCAAGCAGATTTAAAGACACTTTTTCATAAATTCGTGTTTTTCTTAAAACAAAGCAGAAGACCCTTCGGAAAGTGTTTGTGTTTTTGTTTTTGTTTTATTTTAAATCTACAAAAATATTACGATCTGCTGCTATACACAGTACACAAAAGTATTATCTTAATATCGTTTTCATTTATTTGTCTGTCCGTCTACATGGCTTGTCCCCTTCATTATGCTTTGATGGCACATTGTTAACAATTATTCACATGTTTCACATTTCTATTCGCTGTGCCACACAAACGAACAGCTTAACACATACATACCTATGTATGAATATACGTACACACGTTGATACGTACGTACCTACCTACCTGCCTACCCATCTACTAATTTTTAACGGCCGATCGGTCTTTCTGTAGTAGTTGTTCTTGTTGATGTTTTTCTTTTATATCCAATTATAAATGCAATCAGGCAACGGACAAGCAAGCGCAACCAGACATTCAATGATCGTGTTGATGACTCATCCTCCGTACCAACTACCAGTCAATACATTATAAGTTTGCTTGCTTTGTCTTTACGCAACCTGTGAGAGTTGCCCTCATTTTATGCTTTACCTTTACATGTAGACTATATATGCCTGCTTTGTTATTCTGTTTGTACAACTTATCAAGTATCTGTTGTTTTCGTTGAATATGATGATTTCCTACGTGTTTGTTTACTTCTCGCTCCCACGAATTCTGAAAAAACAACAAAAAGTAGAAATTTTATAAGAAATACAATGAAATTTTTTTTTTTTTTTTCTGTTTGCCTAATATGGATGGACTCGTTAATTACTAAAACTGAACGGATATGTGTTCGCAAGCTTTTGCAATAGTCAAAATAGCAGGCATTTGGGCTGAGAGATGACTCAAGTTCGTCGCAAACCCTGTTGCGTGATTCGTTTACTGTGTTTGCACATTAAATCTACTATAATCTTCTCGAAGATTACTTACTTACTTATGTGTGTATGTATTATAGTTGTGTATTTAAACAACTTCGTATGTACGTGCGTACGTACGTACGTATATTATATTTTATATTTGTAAGCTTTTTTCCCGGTCGGTTGAACACGTTTTTTTGTTTATTGTTTAATTTATTACGAATTTGACGTTTAGAAGTTTGATTACACATACTTAGATTTGCCGATTGCGATCGTATCCCGTAAGAAGAATGGGTATTCAACTGAGTATTTGGTGTTAATATTGCGGGTAGAGAGACAAATAGAGAAAACTCTTAGAATTCTAGTTATACTACGAAAATTATGAAATGAGTTTTCCTTTCTTTTCTTTGTTCTTTTTTTTCTGTATTTTGGTTTTTTACACATCGCCGCCAACAATTATAGAAAATATCGGATGTTTTATTACATGTGACTATAAAAGATCCATCTACTGACTTTGGCCTTCGCAATGATCGTCTCTTCATTAAAAAACTTATTTTAACGATTTGTACTATATATATATATATATATATATATATATATATATATATATATATATATATATATATATAGATTTTAATATGCCAAATCACTTCGAGGTGGAGGTTAGATAAAAATGAGGAAAGAGAAGAAGATAGGGATTCGACTGCAGTCTAATGGATGTCTGCTCAATTGGTGAGCTTTGGTTATGGCTTTACCGACTAAGCTCGACGCAGTATCCTCTGCCCTACTGAAATTTGAATCCGCGAACACTAACTTTCACCAAATTCTCTACTCGCGTACTACATATGTAAGTCTATTGACTTGAATTAAAAAAATTTCGCTTGTATTATGGATGAGTAACGAGCAGCTAATGTTATTTTCACTTTTAAAACTTTTGGCTGCAATAAGATGCAAAGGTACATATATTAGCAAATCGTATATTCTATCGTCTTGTAATATGTATAATCCCACGCGAATAGATTAGTTATGGAACCGGTTACGTCTGTTCCGGATGGATCGTTTACAGAAACCCTATTATAGACGTTTCTTTCTTTCTCACTCTCTCTTATTCGCATGTATAATTTGCTATAATAACGTTGTTATATAGATATGCATGTAGTTCTTTAAAAGTCTCTACAATAGTTCTTTCTTAAAGCACCTTAATGTGCGGATTGTTGTTTTAGTTTTAGAATTATTGTGCTTTTTATCTCTCGTTTGCTTCATTTTTGAAAACCTGTTTAAAATACGAAACACGGCATCGATGGGAGTCGACTTCTTAATACTCTACACTGGCACTGGAATATACAAAATTGTGTTTCACTCTTGAAGTCCAATAAGAATTAAATTATGAGAAGCCCTTCTACTGGAAAACCATAATAATCAAAACATGTTAATAAAAAAGGGCGTATGTATGCTTTGTGTGTTTTACTCCCACGCTGCACCTCTACTACTACGTTCCCTCTTAATGCTCAGTGCCTTAGAAATAAGAGAAGCGTATCTTAAACAGGCAAAGAAAAGGGAAAAATTGTAATATAATTTTGATTATGGAAGAAAAAGAGATATAAAATGAGTTCGTAAGGTAACCGAAAGTGTAAACGTGAATGTTAATGTATCAGAAAAAATGGGCTTAAAAAAATAAGCGGCCGTTTGCAATATTATCAAAAATAATTTGTATTCTCTAGAACAAATATTGAGGCAAAAATGGGAATTTTTTTCTAATATTTCATAAAGTTATCCGAAAAGTTCGATACAAAACTGTGATTGGCTCAAATAGCTGCTTGACAAGTTTTGTAACTAAAAAAGAGCACTTTGCGGATTTTAAATAGCGTCTGAAGTGATACATGTCCCAAACTTTTCATCTTCTTCTTCTATAAATATCAGCTGATATTGTAAGAAGCTTAACAACAAATATCTTTAGTTTTGTAATCTTCTTGAAATCTGCTCTGGTCACTTGGCAATCATTTCAAATTCCGATTTGATTGAAATATATATAAAATGAAATATATATATATACGTGCATCTTCCTAGAATGTAAATCCTTAATTTTTTTCTATATTTATCAGATACGGAATAAGAAAATCTTGTGATTAGCATATAAGTTAGATAGATGACTGATCATAACCGGCTCAGATGCCACATGAAAAATATTGATAAGGCTAGGAGTGCGAGCGAGTAAAATAGATTTTTTTAGGTCGCGGAACGAATTGCTCGCCACTTTACATTACATGACGTAACATGACAGATCACCATAGGTGTAAAAAACTGAACAAATTGTGATAATGTTTACGATTGACTAATCGAGGTGATAAATATTTTTTTGAATGGTTTGAATTGTGGGTGTTATGATGTCAAATATCGTGGAGGTTGCAACTACGATTTTTCGATCACGGTTTTTAGATAATATTTACTCGAATTCTCTCTGTGAATATTTTAATAAACATATTAACATTTTTTTTAATTTTCTTTATTTGAGTTAGGAATGGCCCAGCAGTGTGATTTTTAATAAGCGAAATAAACTTACGAAAGAAAAGAGATATAAATGAATTTTTTTTTTTTTTTTTTCCTCTCTTTTAACTATGAAAGCAACAAGTGAGCGAATTTACATGACAAAGAAACTTTATTAAAAAATCTCACTACGCCCCAAAGAAAAAAAGAAAAAACCTTGATTTGCTTGCGCTTTTAGTTTTATAAACACAACTGTGTGGTTCATTCACATGCACAAAATTTTCTATTTCTGTTCTGTCTGAACATCAGTGAAAAGCATATTGACCGCTGGATTTATACTTGCGAAAAAAACCTTTAATAAAAATACTTAGCTAAACATTAAACAGAAAAGCAATTGACTTAAACAAAGGTAATTGCAAAAGCTTAAGTTAATTTAATAGAAATGATTTTAATTATTATATTAGGGGGACCCATAAGTAATCAATTATTTTGCATTCATCGACACAATGTTTTTTTGAAATGACATTTTTATTTTTTTTATCGTTTATGTAATCACCGTCGTTTGCGATGACTTGTTGCCATCGTTCCTGCAAAAGTTCAACCCCCTTCTTGAAAAAGTGGGGTGGGTGTGACTTAAAATATAACTCAAGGTACGTTTGGACATCGGATAAGAATTTAAAATTTTTATTTCGTAACGAATGCTCCAGTGACCTGAACAGACGGTAGTCCGACGGTGCTAGGTCTGGAGAGTATGGAGGATGCGGTAGAAGTTCCCAGCCTAACTGCTTAATTTTCTCTTGAGTATTCTTCGCAGGTTGAGGATGGGCATTATCTTGTTGGAGTATCACACCTTTTCTATTCACTAAAGCTGGTCCTTTTTCTATGAGTGCGGACTCGAACCGTTGTAATTGTTGACAATACAAGTCAGCCGTAACTGTCTCCCCTGGTTTCGATAATTCGTAATGCACTATACTACCGGAACACAATAACACCTTTCTCAGGGATATGGTTCGTTTAGGGATTGGAAGAGGTATCTCGTTTGCAGACAACCATTGTTTCGATCAAATTCAAATCTCGATTTTAAATTTCTCTCTTTCTGTGCACTTCAAATAGTTGTGTCTATGACGCATTTCGTATAGTTTTTCTATCGAAACTCTTGCATATTTAATGGTCTCGGCAATGGCCAACAATTCAACAAGTGGAAGAACGCACATTGCCAAACGGAGTCACGAGTTTTACACTTGTGATGTGTATTATGTGGATTTCATAACCTGTACCCAATTTCTTTTCATTAGATTGAATAGAGTTTACGTTAAATCTGTGTGCATATGTTACACTTCACTTTTTAATCGATAAAGCTCCGCGATCGTCGAACATCATAGTAGCACGTATAGACAAACTATCAAATAAAGCAAACAAACAGAACCAAAAAGCAATCTAAACTCTCGCTTCCATTCGGTAATGTCTCTTTCTTTTCCTTCTCTTTTCTTACCCTCTTTCATATTTTCAATGTTTAAGGCAAAATATATATCAGAAAGGCTTCATATTCAGAATGATTGCCTATTGCAGGCATCTAAACGGAGGAGACTGAAACAATTGTTCATCCTACTAATAACACATTTATAATTGTGTCTTGCGCTCCAATAAGCCATTAGGAGAGTGGGCATGGGGCCAATGAAAGTTACAAATCCATAGCCATGTCGTCCCTCTTAATTTTTACTCGTTTTGGTTCTAAGTTTGCATAGTTAATGCATAGTGCAGGGCCAGTTCCATATAATCATTGACTCATCATATTCGATAATTGTTTGTCTTCAAAATATTGTAATATGTACCGTACGTATTAAAAAATGTTTGCCTCAGTCCGTCATAGTGTTATAATGTTTTTTTTTTTTTATTATCACTTTTCTTGCCGACTGTCTGAACACTTCATATACTGAGTGACGTGCTTAATGTATATGAAACCAAAAGCAATAACAACAATAATAGAAAATAATTCATTTGAAATAAGTAAATGACGAGGTTGTGAGTGCGTTAAAAATAAGAAAAAAAGAGAGGGAGAGGAGAACACAAACAGAAACAGCGATTTAAAAAAGAAATTCTGTTTTAATTATGTTTTTATTGTCAAGTTGTTGTAAAAATTTTTGGAAACAATTTATTAAACACTCGATTGCAACATTACAGTGAACTATTTAGATATGTATGTCAAGGAAGCAAAAATGTATTTAAAACTCATTTGATCATATCAAACTGGGAGATGATCCATTAAATTATTTTTGATAATTTGAAAGCAGACAATACAACATATGCTGTTGTTGTGTTGAAATTTCGTGTCAGTTAATGTAAAAATTTAAAATAATTTTTTTTTTTTTTTTTTTTTTTTTTTGTAAAATCATCAATTAATGTAATAAAATTAGTTTAGTTACAAGCCGATTCCGATAGGAATGTTTGTGTTATGGTGGCACACACTTTGCTACATCCAACAACAGGATATAAACGATCGGCACGGGAATCGGATGAGAACCTATTTTCGCTTAATTCCTTCATTTAAATATTTCCATATATGGTATCTTTTCCTGTAATTTTTAGTTTAATTGCCTTCTAAACGTATATACGGTAAGGTTTGGCAGTGACAAGACAACATTTCACTTTTTTGTCTTTTCTACCCATTTCCTTCAAAGCTGTTTAGGAAAACCCACAATTTACTTGCTATCGATTCAATTTCTTTACAAGGGACTTACTGCAATTGCATAATCCAGATGAATTGTATAATCTGTGTATAATTCCTAAGATGGTAGCCAAAAAGTTAGGTGAGGCCACCACGGCTTACAGTTAAATACTTTGTATCACTTCGCTTAATGCGAGTTATTCATAAAAAGACTTTTCATAATAAAATGTTATATGGGAAGTCATCGAGAAAGTGGTCCGAGCCAAATCATTTTCAATAGCGTTTAGCCTTGGGCCAAAACATCATCGCATTGGCCCGCCCATCAAGTTTTATTAAAATACCTGAAAATTTCCGAGCTCTGAATTTAACGCAAGACGCCAAGTAAGACGGACGGACTGACGCATAGACGGACAGACAAGCTTGAATCACAGTTCCTTTCTGAATCGATCGAAATAATGAAAGGTTAGTAAATTTTAAGTCTCTTTGGGTGTTACATACACCCGAAAAAATTGTATATCAACTAGTGTAGGGTATAAAATATAAAGATTTGTAAATGTGCGAATTTTTAGGAAGTAAAACAACAAATCTGCAAGAACATAAAAATGTTTTCTCAGAATTTTGAAAATCAAGTTAGAGCCTCGAAGACTACCAGTTTTTCCTTCGACGTCTTTCGCTATACAGTTACAAATTCATAACTATACCCTACACCATTTGTGGTGCAGTGTAAACTAAATTTTGTACGGAGAGTTGCATCACTCAGAAGGACTTGAGATGCATCCACTCTTCATTGTACCGATCGATTCAGAAGCATTTTAGGAATCGGTAATACCTCTGAACTTGTCTATCCAACTTTCCTTTCCGTCTCTTCGTCTTGTTGTTTTGCATTCAACCATATTTTCGACCATTGCCCATATAACGCCTCATTTAGATAAGTCTCTACTCGAATAAGTGTAGGGCAGCCCTGGTTTACTGTCGTGTTTTTAATTATTTTCCATCTCGAACAGACAATCAACAATTTTATGAAAATATTACTTAAAACACTAACTTTTTATGTATCATTTTTGAGTATTGTATGAATGAATGTACAACACAATCAATTAAATTGCCTGATTGAAAATTAATTGAGAATCGTACGCTTCAGTAGAAATATATAACATTGTAGTGATGAAAAATGCATGGCACTCAAATAAAGTTTGGCCTAACGGAATACGGAATTGGCATAACAACCCAACATAAGCCTTCACCGCCACCGAAGAGCACTGTCAACACAATCTTGATTTTTAAGCTCTTGCTATTTCGCTTCGATTTTTGCGGTCTTCATTTATTCATTTACCTCCATGTCTCATCTCTGCTGGTGATGCGTTTCTTGGGATTTCGTCTTCGTTCGCAGTCAGAGTTTGTGATTTCAAAGATGAAATAAAATTTGAAAATCTCACTTTTATAGTTTTGCAAGAGCACAGCACGAGTAACTGTAAAAATTTGGGAAATATCTTAAGATGGCTGGCTTGAAACGTTTTGAAATTTATCAAAATTGACACCGTTTAGCCGACTATTAATAATAGGATGTGATGATAACGGATATCCGAAATTCAATCCACATCGTATATCATTTTTTTATTTCAAAATTTAAATCGTCGTTTACAGCAAATTTAATTTATTAAAATTTATATTTCGCTATTGACATTTTTGTTATTGTTGCGTAACAATAAAGGGAAACGAAAAAAAAAACGAAATTTTTATTATATCTGATTGATAAACAATACGCAAATATTACATGTTACAGACGTTTCTTTACACGGGTACGACGATTATGTTGTTGGTATGAGCAACTCTTTTTATATGTAATTTTGCATAAATTTTTATTACATATTGTGCACGCACATAAGCACAGAAACATAGATAAACTTTATCATATACACAAATATTGTATATATATATATATATTGTATATATATATATATATTGTATATATATATATATATTGTATATATATATATATATTGTATATATATTGTATGTAATATCAAGATGATTCTAAATAGTTTTATGGTTTATTTCAAGTATAAAATTTCTGGGCTATCAGCACTTTATACCATACAAAATGTCATAAAAAATCATCAGGAAATGACTGTAAAATCACTGCATATGACAGTGTGACGTACTGGTAGACAATGAGGAATGAGAATGAATATATATATATATATATATATATATATATATATGTATGTGCTTGTACATACGCGAACCGTGAACTTTAAATGAATGATATGTAAAGTAGCTGTGCATCAGTTGCGTAATGTCGCTCGCTACTGCTCTTTGTAATTTTGATTCTTAAACATTTATATTTTCTGCTATTTTACTACATTTATATCATTGTAATGAAAATGTAAGAAAAAAAGAAAAAAAGAATAAATAAATAAATATACATAAGGATCGTAAAAATATTTATGTCTAGAAACTATAAAACAGATAAAATGAATAAAAAGAATTCCATATAGGAATCCCTAACGTCTATCGTGTATATTCGTGATTGGTGCGTACATGTGCACTGTGCACTGCGTGCCGCGTATGCATACCCTTTCTAGTCTCTAGTTTCACTGGAAACCTTAAGTGATATTACTATGGAATCATAAAATGAAGAATTCAATATTTTATAGATTTTCTTTAACTGAGATTGCTTTTAACAGTTTTTCGAGTAAATTTTCAAAGATGTTTAAATGAATATTTTTTATCAAATAGTTATCTCGTTATTTCATCCGTCTTTTCTCAAAAATATAAAAAGAGGAAGACAGGTCTGTCTGCTGATAATATCATTGTATATAATTTTAAATTGAAACATATTCCATAGGAACGTAATAACTTTGCAAGTGCTAGGTGCTAGGTGCTAGGTGCTAGGTTTAGCTGAAATCATCTCTCTGCAAAACTTTACGGCAGCGTCTGTTAAAGTCCAAATTTGCTCAAAATTTGAAAATGAGAAACAAAAAAGCTAAAGACCTTTTGCTGCACTTCGGACACTGTAGATAAACTAGTATTAGCGATGTCTATAGCTATCGTCATATCCTTTTTATTTATGGAAATTGTCGCGCGGAATTTGAATATAATCTTAATGTCATCCGTGGCCGTTAAGACACAGAATCCTCTGGCGAATGGTATATTTACCGCCTCTTTTTTCGAAAGTGGATCAAATGCGTTCTTTAAAAAAAGGCAGATAATGACAACCATAGATAAAAAAGATTAATACCTAAACAATTTAAAATAAAATAAAAAAAAAAAAAAGGATCCCGTAATATTTTTGGAGATAGGAGTTTTAGCTATAGACGGTGTTAGTACAAGTGGTGCACGTCCATTCATTGTATTCACTTGAAATTCATTTGATAATAAAAAAAAATAAATAAAAAAAATCTCGAAAAATTGCCCTCATTGTAATTTGGTTTACAAAAGGCGCTATTTTATCCTAAGTTAACTGTATTAATTGCAAAGTATAGGGAGAATATGTTTGGAGTGAAACTATAGCGATAAGAGGAAAATCTTATCGTTTAAAGTATTCGCAGAAGGTAACCAAAAATACATTACAGCTTATAGATAGTGGATCAGTTCAGTAACAGTGCGAAAAATATCAACCACGATTTTGGAGTGACAGAAGTTGGGAATGGATTAAGTAAGTATACGCTTGATCAGATTGAAAAGGAAACCACTATACACAATGTTGTGCAAAACTTCGGTAGGAAGTCATGCTGAATTTAAAATTATCGATGTCTCAGCACAACGAGGAAGATCAACTAATTCCGAAAATATAAAACTACCTTCTTTATATGAAGAATCCGATAATTATAACTGCAACAGCTGCGCATATACATCTTTCGTTCACTATGAATGAACATTGGATAAGAAAATTGGACTCGATCGCGACCGAATCTTTTATGCCCATCGCTTTGATACTAAAAAATTTTCATACAATTTTCATACTCTATAATGTTGGATGGGCGTGGCTGATTTTTGATAAACTTGTAAAATAATTTTGTGGAAATTTATAACGCGTATCCGTTGTAAATGATGAGCAACGAGCAAATGATACGGAAAGCATAGATGCTCTCAGTTTTGGTTGCATAGACGTCTGAACATTGTAAGCATATTCTTTGTCCGGCTGGCGCCACATTCAAACAGAAGTATTCTCCGTTTACGTGGGACTATGGGCAGGTCCTTCGACCGCTATGACCCATTTTCAATACTGACGGAAGTGAAAGATGCTTTGCCAATGCTTATGCCAAATTTAAAGTCGATAACTCCGCTTTCCTTATCAGGAGAAGGTCTATAATAGATATTATAGACGGACGGATGGACGAGCTGGGGCAAATACTTAAATGAACTCAGATTTTAGTGGTGATCAAGATACACACTTAGTGGAGTCTCTCAGATTTCCTTTTGGGCGTTGCAAACGTTTTAAGAAAATGCATATGCCCCTTATTCGTATAAAAATAAATTAAAAGAATTTTTTTGAATGGTATTCTATTTTTATTACTAAGAAAAATATAAAAAGCTGATATATTATCTCCTTAGTTAACGACTACAATAATTTCTTAATTTCGAAAATGAGTTAAGATTATCTAAGCATAATAAAAAAATTTTCCTTTTTAGTTGTAATGGTTCATATAATAAACGAATAGGCAAAGAAGACCGACCGAAAGTTGACTTGCCAGCATTGGTAGCCAAGACAACGACGGCGGGTTTCTAAAGTCCCATCAAGAAGTACACTTATCTCTTAAGCTCCAATCACAATATCGCCACTGCGGTTTTCGGCATGAAAGATTCCGCAACCCCACTGATTCCGAAAGAGCTCTACTCTATCTATCATTATGGGGAAATTGTTATTAAAATAAGTTGACAAACATTACGTAACACACACACACACACGTAACACGTAACACGTAACATTACGTGATATGAATCAGTTTCGTTTTGGAAACCAAAGTTTTTACTTTGAGGAAAACCTATACTGTTTTCGGCGAGTAAGTTACTTTTCGATCGTTTAAAAATATTCAATATTGTGCACGCTATAGGTATATATTTTTAATCGATTGAATTACTGGCAATATCGAACAGCATGTGGAAGACGGTGTCCAATCATTGCCTGCATATGTATCTTTAAATTCATAGAGATATCTACTGACGTCAAACGGGCATTACATCTCGAACTAGCTGATGATCTGCTTTAGTTGTGAGCTAAATAATCCATTGTTCTAATCTTACCTTCGGTATTTGTGGTTTATTTTATTTTATAAATAAATGTGTTAATTACGTTTGCTAATTGTATTCGATTGACAAGACGTGCAACGAACTCGTGCATATGACAAAAATAAAAAATTTGCATTAATTAATTTCTTCTTTAATGGCAGTTTGCAACAAAACATTTTTTATCTTCATTAGAAGAGAAAAATCAGATAATAATTCAACTTTGCAGATATGTCCGGAATATCCCGTTCGTTTGCTATTTAAATTCGAATGGATAGGAAATCTTGAAATTGGGAAAATCGTGACCAGATTTAAGTAAGACTTGCTTGGTTGAAATCTATCTTAAGGGATTTAAAAATGATTGAAATTCAGCCATAAGCGTAAGCACTCTGCAGCTTGAACAGTCTGCAAAAATATTTCACCTCGTCACGCATATAGTGCAATAGATACTGAGTTAAAATTTCGCCACCAAGGTATTACTGATCGTACTGATCGACCTTTATCACTATTATTATTATTATTATTATTCATTTGAAGTGCTTGTGAAATAGATAGGTGGGATAAGTGGCCCAGGCGGATGCAACCCTTTCACTTGTTTCAAACTGAACGATTAAAATCGTAACGTTAGAGTCGGCCATTTTTGAGGTTTTTCTAATTTTTTTCACATTAAAAATTCTTGTTTTCTTTTTTTTATTTGCAAATCAATCACTAACGGCCGTAAATTCTTAAAAAATTTATACGTAATATTTTTCACACATGCTCGTAAATTTTCACTTTTAATCCTGAAAAACATTCATTACAAGCGTTAATAACGTTAGCAGTCCCTAGTATGTGTAAAGCAATTAAGCACAAAAAAAAAAAAAAGAAAAAAAAAAAAAATGCAAACGAATTGCCATAAATAATTTTATGTAAATTAAACAAAAAATAACAACAACAAAATAGAATCCTGTGTCATAAATTTACTTTAACTCATACTTATGTGCACATACATGACATGACAATAACTACACGTTAATGATGAGTTTCTCTGCTCTTTCTCTAATCTCACAATGACGACGTTGCTGATGATGATGATGATGATGATGATAATGATGATAATGATGATGATGGTGATGGGTGTATAATGGTGAACGTATCTTCACTTCACTGTATAATAGGGCTTTCTTTTACTACCAACTTATTAAGGTCTTTTTTTTTTTTTTTTTCTTTTTTTGCTGTTATTGTTATAAGCAATTTTGCCATAATGACTGGCTAAAAGCCTTTAAAGCTTAGCAATACTAATAACAAATCCTTGACTTATTAGTAGTAATGCATTACACACACTCATGCTTTCCTCTTTCTGTTATGGGGGATTTCTCACTATATCCCTATAAGTAAGTGCAAGTAATGCTTGGTTGTGCTTGTGCTGGTATATGTCCACCAATTTATCATTATTTCATGCATGTACTCATCATATAACCATAAATTCCCCAAGGAATTTTCGTAAAAACTCATAAATAGTACATTTCGCGATTTTTCTTTTTGTCGCTCTTATTATCTGTAGAAATACTTGTGCTTATGAAATACAAATTGCGAACAATTAATATGTGAAGTATTTAGCAGCGCGAAAATAAATAATTCCGATATGGGTAACTCTACTTAAAAGCGATGCACTTGCTCGCCTATTAGTGAAGTAGATTGAAAATTAAAATTCGTTAATAGGCAGGAGAGTATTTAAACAAAACAATAATGTATCAACCGTGCAAACTTAAGTGCTTAATATACACCATTGATTGACATTATATTTGGTATATGCATTCAAAGTTAATTTGCACATCAGATGGCTTGCGTGGTTTTGAACAGTGCACCTCTAACCGTTGTCGACTCGACATTTGCAAAAGCAAAAATTAATAGAAATTTAATATTTTCGAAAATGCGGAGAAAATGCGGTTGCCTTTTTATTTTTCTCGAAATACATTTATTTGCACATCAATCAATATCTACTTTGCCGTCGCCTTCAAAGTAATCCCGCCTAGATGTAATGCACCTGTGCTAGCGCTGCTTCAGCTCACTGATACGGTCTTCATCGTGGCAAAAAGCCGTCCTTTCATGGGGTCTTTTCCTTTTCTTCTTGCGAACAAGAGAGGAAGAGAAAGTCGCAGGAGACCAAGTCCGATCAATACGGTGGCTGAGGCATGATTACGACATTATTTTTTTTTTTTGGCCAAAAAATTGCAAATTTCGAACAATATCCTGGAGCAATGAAGTGGTAGCATTACCAATATATCCAAAAAAAAAGTGCATGGCATGATCTAACCGATATGCGGACATTGTCAGCAATTTCTCTGATAGTGGTTCGACGATTTTCCATAACATTTTTTTTCAGTGCTTCAATGTTTTTAACCCTTTTCCTATGTGCTGGGGTGACCAGGGCGGGCATAATCCTTAACGTCTACTTGGCCTTCTGAGAACAGCTTCTACCACTAATAAACATTTTTTTTTTTTTTTTTGCTCAAAGTAAGTCTAATGCCACAGTCAACGTTCCAAGTGAGTTGGAGCACTTAATTTTATTTTTCACTCAAAATTTTATACAGATTCTCTGATCCATTTTTTTTTTATATAGCAAAAAATCGCTAAGCACAACAATCTAACCTTTATATATATATATATATATATATAATCCGATTGAAGTGTTCATGGGCTAAGTATATTAGACTTTTGTTTATCGTAACGCAATAAAAATTAATAAAATACTTATGAAAATTAAAAAAAAAAAAAAACACATATCTTTTTGGATGAGTGTGTGTATATTATTATTATTATTATTATTATTATTATTATTATTATTATTATTATTATTACATACTATTTTATTATTATTTATTATTTATATATTTATATATTTATTATTACTATTTATTATTGTTATCATTACATTACATAAAGTTAGCCAGAGAATAAATTCTAAGACTAAAGTCTTAAAGCACTAGCATCTAAGGCTTTCGGCTTTATTTTCATTAATATTATTATTATTATTATTATTATTATTATTATTATTATTATTATTATTATTATTATTAAAAACTTTACCGCACTTGAGATTCGGACCCATGACCATTGAATTGCTAGTCGAGACTCTTGCCTACTCGGCCACTCAGGTGGATATGTGTGTATAAAAACCTAAATCTTGCATGATTTTCATAAAAAAAAAAAAGAAAAAAAATTGTTATTAGCAATTACTAGACAATGAGCACAAATAAAATTGCTGAAGACTTTGAAGACAGCATGAAGTGATTAGTAAAGGGCGTTAGACTAAACAGTGTATTCATAGTAGAATTTTGCTAGTTATCGTATGCACGCACCGTATCTCAATTATTCTAGTAACAATAAATAATTTCATTTTGTTCTGCTTTTATGAAAGTGATACAACTTTCGATTTTTCCATATGAATATATGCATAAGGGGATTTAGGGGATTGCCGGTACGCTTGCAGTCCGGTAGGATTATACGTAGGAAAGTAAGAATTTGTATGAATGCAAAATCTTTTAACTGAACAGAGCTCCGTCTTGGTATCAGTCATGTACATGAATATCTACGCAATCATTTTACGAGAATGTCTAAAAACTGAATAATTGTACATGAATTTTTAAGGCGACAATATTATATTCGATACGCGATAGCTGTGTTCGACCTTTTCTTTTGAACACACCCCGTAAATATTGAAAAATACATTTTTAACTGAATATTTTTATATAACGCCAGGAGTATTGTGCATCTGCATTGAATTTGAAGATCAACAAATTTTAGAAATTTTAGAAATTTTTAAAACTTTCACATCAATATTGCAAATAGTAAATTATCCGTGATCTTTGTCCTTGGAGCGAAAATATTTATTTGTTAAACTAATCGATTTAGTTTATGTTGATTCTTGGAATTTTCAAGATATCAAAAATTATTGCAGAAAATGAGAAAATTTAATAAAATTACTCTCAGCTCAAATCGTATAAAATTCATTCGCAATCACTTTCGTGGTTAATAAAAAGTTCCGCTTCTAACTGTCCTATCACCTCCAGCCTACGACTACTACTATAGGGAAGACGCGGATCTAAAATTCGGTACAAATGTTTATCTGCGTCGCCTAAAAAGATAGTGCGAATATAATAATGAAATGAAAATTTGAAGAATTCTTCTTATAACTGACGCCTAAACAAATTTTAATCATTTTAGATCGCATCGTAAATTTTTGTGTTTTTGTAATCTATACCTTCAGATCGTTAAACGCACAAAGAGTTTAGTTGTTTCACTTTTTCATTCAATATCCTTGCAATGCAAACTTTGCTTGCATCGGGATCTTATTGTATGTATTAATAGCCGTCTTATGCATTTTAATCGAAATGAATCGCTTATACCGGGCAATATATGTTTTGATGCTGTTTCTTCTGGATATAAGGAAAAGTTAAAAGTAGAAAAAAGTAAACATTGCGAAGGATTAAATATGAAATATTTATCGCAACGCCAGATTCATAAAAGCGGTTAAGGAAAAACGATTGTAGAAAGCGGTTAAAACGTTCAAATATTTAAAAGAAAAAAACCAAAATAGCGGAGAACCTATAAACTTTAACCAACCGTATAAAATCTAAATAAGATATAATGAGAATTGCACTTAAACAACGGCCAAGTGATCAGTGAAGCATTTTTCCGAAGCTTTAACTGTTCTTGTTGCTTTATACAACTATTTCAAGCTTTAGTACTCTGCGGAATTTGGTCTCAAATTTCCTTGAGATTTTCGATTGCCGCTTCAGTTCGGCACACCGGTGATAAACTTGTCCATTAGTATACTCACAATCTCATGCGTTACCAAGAGTTAGTAGGATCATTACATATGTTTGAAATAATTTCTTTCGCTGCTTCTTTTTCCCCAAAAATCGGACTTTTTCATGAAACTCTAGCTCTGGTAAAAAGCTCACATCGAATATATTGACGAGAACGAAACATGTTGAAACAACATTTAGCAAGTTTTGGAGAAATATTTCTTCGATCGGTTTTCAATAATTATTTTCAAGTTATTGTTTTCGATACGGTTAAGATGGACGCATAAAGTTATAAGGATTATAACCTTATGGATATAATATTATACATCTGACGGTGGAGAAGATGCATAAGGTTTTCAGAATATCAGCGAAAGACATTTCATTTTGTATAAAAAAATTCCAAAGTTCCTCTATAGTAAAAATCGAAACCTATGAAATGAAATTGTACGGGAAATACAGTTAAGATGTTCACGATAGCTTAGGCAAACGCAAAAAAACAAAGCGAGCTAAAGCCAATCGGTTATTTAGTTTTTGAACTACACTTAGTTGAACGGAGTAAATAAACACTAGGAATCCTATTATCGAGAGTTTCGTGACGGGAACACTTTCGTCTTGTTTGCACTAATTTTTAATTTCACGATCACTTGTTTTCATTGTTTTTTCCGCGACTTTGGGCACATTTACACGATGTATTTCTTTGGCGAAATGGCGCCAGTAGATCGTTATGTAAGAAAAAAACAAAAAAACAATTTAACCAACGTGACCTCTTGATCTTATTAAACTAAAAACATTATAAATATGAACTATTAACCCTTTAATTAAAATTTTCTTCAAAAAAATCATTCCATTATTTTTTATTTTGGTTTTCTTTTTAGTCTAAGATTTTTATTTCATTAGTCTAAAAAATTACAATAATAATAATAATAATAATAATACTTTATTAGTTACAGTATAGAGTTATGGTAAAATTTTTATTTTCACTTGTTATGTTCATGTTTCGTTTACGGCAAAAGTAATTTTTGTTTGTTTTACGTTGAAACTAAAAAACACTTAACTTTTTCGTACGGATTATGTTTCCGCTGCGAGCAATCTTTTGTAAATGTAACGTATAAAAAAAAAAAAAAAAAAAAAAAAAAAAAATAAAAACCACTTCTTTTATTTTTTTAATGATTTCGGAGTTAAGATTCGAAATTTGTTGAATCTTGTTGAATAAGTCGAGAAGAGGAGAAGAAAAAAAATTGAAAAATTATCATTAATTTTCATAAATCACCACATATTGCGAAACGTAAAGGTAATAAAAAATGAACACCCACAGCATTAGAAAGAGAGTTAATAACTTTACACCGTAACAATAACGAAGTAAAAAAAAAGTACAGCCATCTTAGACATGGGCTGAACTTAGGATGTGAAACGTTTGTAAAAATTTTTGGTAAATCAACGTTTATTAAATAAAAAAACCGAAAACGAAAAAAAAAACAAAAACAAAAAAACCGACCCAAAAAGCCATTGTTATAATAGCATTGTAGAACAAACTCCACCCTGCTTGTGATGAATCATCACAGGTATTACGACAACGTACAGTAACAATATCTTAGTTTGTTGGTATACTAGAATGCTGGAAACCGTTGCGGAGTGTCTTTGCCGGCTTAGAGAAATCTCTAGAATATAGCTCCGCCCTGTACGCTATAAACAATGAAAAAAACAAATTTTTCAAGCTGTAATAATTTGCTAGATCAAGAGAGACAAAGACAGAAAAGATTGTAAATGGTAAGGCAAGCCAAACGAAATCGCTTAACTTTGATAACAATTTGGAAAACTCCGCCTTCTGGTCTATATGTAGCTTGAAAAAGGAAATATATATATATATATATATATATAAGAAATAATATGTATATATATATATATCTATAGATATATATATATATATATATATATATGTATAATAATAATAATAATAAATAGAAATAAAAATCTACATCACATTTTTATATGAACATTAAAGGGAGAAAGGATAAGTATTATTAAGCAACATATATAGGAGAAAACCACCCTGCTTTTGCGTTAAGTTAAGCCATGTAGATACATATAAATTGTTGTTTATATGTATGTTTAAAGATTTGGCGCCAAAAAGCTATATAACTCATATAATTCTTTAAGCTAAAAGAGAGCGACAAAAAAGGTCTGACATTACTTTAGCTTGTTACAGTAACTAAAAATCAACTGTACTTTGTGTCTGTCCGCCGGCATAATACAGCAGCAACAAGGTGTAATGCGTTATGAACATATAACTCACCCTTGTATGTTGTGCCACTCAGCACATTATAAGGTAATAAAGGTCTCTTTGTATATATACATATATATATATATATATATATATATAAAAACATTTACGCTTTGCACGTTCTCTAAAACGTGTAAAAAGGAAACATGGAGATTTTCCGAAATGCCAAAGGAAAATATGTCAACAAAATTACAAAAACAAACGTCGGCAGAGAACGTTTGTAGTATAAGTGAGTGCTTTACATTCATGCACTTACTTACGTACCATACACGACAAATAGATACGACGCTCACCAAATTACATCACTGCTCTACGTCAGCTTAGAGCAGTAGTAAACATAACATCTAGTGAACTAGTGACGAAAATGTATTTTATCCCTCTCTTTTATTTTCTCTCTTTCTCTTTCGTTCTCTTTGCTACCCATATTACATTTGATTCTGTTTTATACCATTTATTGCACTCAACAACGACTTTTTTTCTTTTACGTTTATTATGCGTACTAGATATTTTTAGCGGGTTCTTTACTCGGTCTGAGAGAATAACAGCACAGAATATTTAGTAAGTAGATGTACGTCGCGAGAGTCACATATAAAAATCGTTTTACTTCTCAAAATAAATCAGTTTATTATAGGCAAGCAAATGTGAAGGTTGTGTTATTCCGACTTCTGAGTATTATTTCATTTTATAAGAGAGAAATTGAAAATTACGAAAATATCTTGAAAAAACAAAAAAAAAAAAAAAAATAAATCTTCACTTAGTCATCATTCAAAAGAATCAGATACACGAACAGTTTATGTGTGAATGCTACAAACGATAATTTTTAATAAAGCAGAAGAACAAATTATTGTGAAATTTGATAGAAATAAATAAAAATAAAACATAAACAAAAATTCATAACAATGGCTGTTGCTTTCTATATACCGGATCAAGCCGTTTTATTGCGTAAAGCTCAACTGCAGGAGAAACAAATTCTGGCTAAACGTGAGGCTCAATGGCGTTACATTGTCTCGGTCATTTATAATGTATTACGTCAGTACTTGGACACGGTGCCCAATTATTTAAAGCCTAAAAAATAAATTCCATTCAAAATCATCAAAAATCGAAACCAAAAGCCGCCATCATCAACATGCCAACGTACAAATACAAACTAAAACCAATATTTACTACTACTAATACTACTACTAATACTACTACTACTACTACTACTACTACTACGCAGATACTATGAAAGAATTTACCGTCGGGACTCCTTTTTTACGTTTTTCTCAACAGCGTCGCTTTTTCATTTTCGAAAATATAAAATTATCTCCTTTAAATTTTATTTGATTTAATCTTTTTTAATTTTATGTTTAAAAATTTCTAAAAAACAAAAAGAAAGAAAGAAAAAATATTACAATCGATGTTTTGCATAATACTTTTCTCAAACCTCATCAAGGCAATTGTGATAATATTTTGTTTCTAAATAAATGCATTATTATTTTAATTACGAATGAAGCAGAATTCTGTACAATTGAAAGGCATAACGACATACATACCACTTACCGTGTTTGATCTGCTAAATAATTTGAGGTAAGATGAGTGGAGATGAGATATTTAAATTATTTTTTTTTTTTTTTTTTTTTTTTTTTTTAAACTTAAACATGCTCTAAGAAAAGATGCATTTCTTTTTTTTTGGTAAGCGGACTCTCAAATGACATGGTAATGCTTTTCGATTTTCGCTTCCGAAATTAAAAGTGTTTAAATTTATGCGGTTATGCCTTTTACTGACAGAAAAGAATTCATTTTGTAAAAAATTTTTGATTTTATTTTTCATATAAAATTCAAAATGTATTTAATAATAAGTATTATCGCTGCTAGTTTTTAATAAGTTTATTTAGTTTTAAGTTTTTTTTTTTTTTTTTTTTTTCTTAGTGCAACAGTCAGTCAGATTACGTTTGTAAGATCAAAAATTGTATCAATTTTTGGTTCAATAAATACAATATAAAAATATAAAAATTAGAAAAGAAAACTGTTTTTAATTCATTTCATCTACGCATAGAACATAACTTTATCTTCTTCTCCTTAATTCGTGATAGTTAGTGGCGTTCCATTGAGAAGAAAAAAAAAAAAAAAAAAAATTGATGAAATTTTCTTAAAAAAGCCAAAGTATATATAAGAATGACGTATAGATATTTATTATTTACGAAATTCCAAACTTTCTTTCACAATGATTTCGATTTTTTATTTTTACATCCTGCTTAAGCTTCATCTTAAGCAATGTGACTGGGGCAATATTTGCTATCCACTTATAATCGAACATCGCGGTAATTAATTAATGCGCTCAACTTAAGCCAACACTTGGTACTTTTAGAGAAAAACTTCTTAGGGAATTATTTTTACCGTTCGTTTAGTTATATGGTTAAAAATTTATAACACGACTCTCCACTACTGCCTCAATTAAAGGCCTAAATCACAAAGTCTGTTTTATTTTATTTATTTATTATTATTTTAATTTTTTTGGTGCCAACCTAACAAGAGCAAATATATATATATATAGATGGCTTCTTACGCTGATAAATTATTTTCATTCGATACTGCTTGAGGTAGGTAAGAAAAAGTTTGTTTGCATTATTCAGAAATACTTCCACAAGAGGATGCAGTAAATATGTATTAGAAAACTCATATTGTAAATGAAAATATAATTTTCTTTAGGCTATCAATGATTTCAGTAGCATTTGCGATCGCGGGTCTTCGAGTATGGTGTGAAAAGTTGAGTCTTTATGCTATCGGCTGATTTTAAACGAGGTTTCTGCTCAACATTTTTGTGCGAATTGAAAAAAGTGAAAAATTGCTTTTACAACGATTCGTGCAACAGGAAAAACCAGAACGCTCGCCGCACAATATCATAATAAGACTACAAATCATTATTTTCATAAATGTAGAAGAAAACAACGAGTTGTACATATTAATGCTTAGGAAAATGCTTGTTGTGTAACGCTTTAAGAAGAGCGAGAGAGAGAGAGAGAGATAGCAATGAATGTATTAGTAATGGGAAAGAAAAAAATCTTTACGAGATTCTGAGGGGTTTAATTGAAATTTTCCGGAACTTTCTGATCTAATTTAGAATCGAAAAAATTTCACAAGCTACGTATTGTTCCGACTCAATTTCTTCGATCATCGATCATCATCTACAGATAGACGTATTCTCAACGGTTCGAAAAAATTCCCTAACAAAACTGAATGAAATAAAATGCTGCTTGAATATCTTTCCATGATGTTACAAACCGATGGCGAATACCTATTGCAATTATCTCTTTCATTTCAATGATCTTCAATTTGATCGTAGCCATCAATTTTGTCAACATCTCGCCAAACAAATGATCGAAATTGTTAAAATAATTCATGAAGTTCTTATTTTTTTGGGTAGATTAAAATTTATCGCCAAGGAAAAGTATGTGTAAATAAATATTTTCCTGATGACCAAGGCCGCAGTGTGTGGTCTTGGTAGATTTTAGACGAGGCATGGCAAACTGATGCCAAGAGAAATCGGGTTCAATATATAACGAGAATGATAACGAGTTGATGCAATCCTTGCTGAAGTCACTGATCTAAGTGCTATGCTAAAGTCGTTAACGTTAGCGGTCTGTTAAGCGTTGATTGATAATTGCGGCCAACAGATTTCAACATGATCGAAGTTCTCTGGATTTATGTACCGTGTTTGAAATGCGTAGCGCAGGCAACGGGGAAAAAGAGGAATTTTTGATTTTCTTTTTATTTTTTCGCAAGGGATGGACAGGTCACTGGTCAGAGGGTCTCATATACGCTTCCGATCACCGCCGGGCTTTTTGTGTAACAACATGGCTGCAGTTTTTATTTTCCAAAAATTTTTGCAATAAAAAATCTTTGCTTTCGAAAAGCTTAGTTGGCCAGATCGATACTAATGATGCATAGCTGTTGCCTTTCATTGTTTCATTTTGAATGGGTAAGAACAACGACAGCCTTGGTAGGCAAAGAGCCAGAACCGAGCTATCTAAGTGTAGCAAAGCAAGTGTAAGTAACTGCTAAGCTGATTTCAAATGGCTGCCAACAGTAGAGTTATCGAAATCTTATGAAGGGCCTAAAGACAGAGAGACGATCTATCATATTAACATAGCAAGCAAAGTTTTCCTCATTTATTGAAATGATCAAATACCAGTGAGGCCGTTGGAAAATACATGAGATGAGATGATAAATGACAGTTAACGTGCTTGGATTACATGAAACGTTATCTAGGCCGGCAGTGTGAAATACCCAAGTCTCTATATATTCATTTCGATTAGAACTATTGATCAAGTGTTATGTAACTTTATGCAAGAATGTGAAAATGAACTTTAAATGAACTTAATAGTGACGTGTGGAAGTATAAAGAAATAAAAAAGGGCGTTTAATTTACCTTAATTTGCATTCATAGTGCATCGCTTAGCTGCTCCCTATACTTACTTAATACTTAACGAATATCAAAACTCTTCTTCATGTTTGGCGCACAGAAATGTTGAAAACTTTATTAGGCTAACAGGTGTGCAACTCGTTCATATTTTTAATAAACAGCTGGCAGTGCATGGGCAGTATAATGCAAGGATAGTAAGATTCCGTCAGCATTTGGTTTGAGGTGACATGTAAACAATATATTGAGGTAAGTTTTAAAGTTTTACAAACAAAATGACAAGTTTAGTATACATGCAACCATTAGTGATGCGCAGAAAAGTAATTAAAAGTTGTCTACATAACGTGTCCCTCCTTACTGTTAATTTTTGAAACGTTTGTTGACTTCCGTTGTTGACTTAGCGCAGTCACTTATGTGTTTCATGAATATTAAAAAAAAAAAAAAAAAAAGGACGTTCCACTCTCTAAGCAAATTCAGGGACAGTTTATATTAAATCACTATGTTGCTATAGAGTTGCAAATAACGTTTACATACGACGGCAGAAAATAAAATCAACAGGTAGTCTGCTGCCTTATCCAATAACGGCAGTAACAAGTGAACAAATTTGCATAGCAAAGGAATTTTATTGAAAAATTGCAACTAAACATCAAAACACAAGAATTTTTCTTTGTTGTTTTAATTCGTCGTTGTATACTCGTTGAGAACTCTCGACACTACATATGACCATAGCAAAGCCTATCCAAGCATGTAATTTAGTGAAAATGTTTATATGTGAAACTTGCTTGTCGATGTTGAAATGTGATAATAAATAATCGTGCATGGATTTGTATTTCTTATAGCTTTACGCTTAGACGCAATTAATCTATTTTTTGATCTATTCAGAATTTTTGGGAGAAAATTTTCTTTTCTACAAAAATATATGTTTACAGTTCGTCTATATGCGAACTTATTACTTTCGGGCTTTAGACCCATTAAACTCACAGATTGTATTATAGATTGTGTTGTTTGAGCAACTAATGGCACTGCTCTCAAAATAGATGAAAAGAAAAAAATAAGATTACGTTGGACTTTATATGAATTGAATAATCAGGTGCCTCGACGTGTCGGCGCATGTATTGTGTAATCGATTATAGATTAGATTGAAGGGGAAAGGAAAAGCCAAGACTTTTAAGCCAGAGTAATTTGAATTTTTGAAACGTTGAGTTATGCCGCGTTATAAAGTTCTTTGATTACATTCAGCTGCTGTGATTAAGTTCCAGTGGAACCAACATGCGTACATTCATAATTTATATGATCCCTAAACGAACATTTCAATAAAGTATCTCAAGTGAGTATAAATTAAAAATCTACGGCCATAACAATTTGTATTTATTACTGCCTAAGCTTTTTAAAATCAATTTATGTTCACGTAAACAAAACCGATGGATCCATTTGAGTTGTTCATCGGTTCCATGTTTACTTGAAAAAAAAAAATTTTTTTTCCCAACGAAAAAATTACTAAAAATGATTGTTTAGTTATCTATAAAATTTGTCCTGAAATTTTAAACCATATGAGAATGCAATAGCAAATGAAAAATAAAGAAAATTTCCGTTTGTAATAATCAGTAATATGCGTCATAAGGACTATGATCCGTCCATCAATATGTCCATCCATTCGTTTGTTAGAGTGCTTGCGGTTCGAAAATTCAGACACAATACTCAAACTTGAGGCCTTTGCAATTGCAATGATCGCTGGTCAGATTTAAAAGTGCACACGTGGTTCTGCCATAAACATGTCATTGACGCGCGTAAATACTATAGCATTCGTTTTCATTCGTTTTCATTACGATAACGTAAATGCTATGGCATTTCAATTGTTAACCCAATTAAATTTTATGGAGCTTTAACAGATTAATAAGTGTATAAATGAATTTCTGCTGCTTTTTCGACAAAGTTCATTATCCATCAACCCATTTTCGAATATCTTGAAATTCCTTGACTCGCTGACCTGCGAAATATGAGTGCATCGACCTGCAGTCGACATCGAAAGCGACCAGGTTCGAGATAAATGCCCAGCTTAAGTTGAAAATTATTTCTGGGATTGCCTTTGTTGAAGACGTACGGACGTATCCCGATTCCATAGTCTTCAAGCCAACAATTTGTTGCCCGAAATCTCGTAAAACCCTTTCGTAGCTTATTGCTTTTTTATTCCAAGCCAACTGAATCAAACATTTCCGTAGCTTCACTTGCATTTTTTTCCAAGTCAATCGAGTTAAAAACATAGCCGTAAATTTAATCCAACTCCTTAAATGTAATTTACAGTCTATAGTGGACTGATGAAAATATTTCCTACGGGTGAATAGAAAAAATAAAACTAGTCCGAGCGCTGAACTGATACGCTGTTATCTTGGGATTACGTGGAAAGATTCGCGGAATATATTTTTTTGCATTTCTTGATGTTGTTGCTTAGGAGATCAGATATTAAACAATACTCGAGAGTCAAACACTGCCCATTAATTTTGACAATATCAAAAATGAACGAAAGGGTAAACCGAAGCTTAATTTTTCAGTTGATTGCCGCGTAGCCCAACAGATAAAGGTCGCGACTGTGAAGTCAACGTTCGTTGCTGCAAATCTTAATACGGTTGGAACATACTTTGTCCTAGCTATAGCGTCTCCTCAGTTGGTGTAGCACGCGGCCCCTTCCTATCCGTTCCTTCCTTTTCCTCGCTGCTTTGTACCCGTGTTGCATACGTGGTGCACGTATAGGGGACATGTCGTGAGTGATCGGCCATAACGGCAAAAAAAAAGAAGAAAAATGGTTTATATCGAATCTACGGTGAGCGAAGCAGCTCTTGTCGTCGACAAAGAAATAATGGGTTAAAACCATTGATGTAAATAATCTCTTCATATATTGTTGTGCATGTATATAAATAAATGATATAAACAGATTTTTGGAAATAATTCGACGTAAAATTCAATGGAGAATTTTATGGTCATTTCAAATATCGGCCGCAAGGTGCGAGTTACTCAAAACTCAGATGTCAGTCAGATGTTATTGCAAAGAGTTACAATATACAAATTTTTAAGCCTTAATTATCTTTGTCAAGCGATATGGGGACGAACAGAAAATGAATCCAAGCTCAAGTCATAGTAGTCATGAGAAAACTTGAAATGTCTTGAATGCCACGAGAAACGAAAACGTCCTTTGTTTTATTTTTATGCGCACACCCGAAGGATGGATGGATGGGTGAATGGTTCCCATTTCGTGATAATGTTTGCATCACCCAAAAGGACGCTTTGGAGACCCCCTGCCCGCAAAAATGAAAATATCGACCTCAAATTTGGTAGAAATATTGGAAGTTTTCCGCAGTCAGGTTGGTATTCGAAATGGGGCGAGAATTGGTCAGAGCATAGGCCAAATTTATTTAGGTAAACTAAACGGACCTCTGTTTTTAGAAGCACACATTTTGGGGGTTTAACTCATTACAAATAAATTGTAGAAGATAGACGGCTGAGTTTTGTCCACATTTACTTTACGAAATCTCTACAATCTATGTGCGGGAAATGAGAAAAATCGTCTACGCCCACACAAAGTCGTAAGTAATTAAAATTTTTTTTTTCAATTTTTTCTCGTTTATAGTTTAAAATTATATTTTACAGTCTTCAAGTGCAGATCTGCCTATCTGCCTAAAAATGCGTGACTTTGAAAATAAATAAAATGGACACCGCGACATGCTTTTTTAATAAGACCATCGAGCGTAGTAGTTTCAAATTAAATATGGCGAACGTCAGGACGTAATGAATTCACCTTTTCCTAACAATACTTTTTAGTGGCCTGAAAGGTGAAAGATAAAGCTTATCCCACTCCATTTTTGGTAAGCATAAATGAAAGCATAGGATGCCGAAGACTTTAATGGTGTGTGTGTGTATGCCGAATATGAGTTTTTTACTTGTTTATCATTAAAATCAGAATGCGGTGCTAGTGGATATCAACTTTTGTAAAATAATGCCGAATACGAACCGTTGCTAAGAAAGTTGCTAAGTAGCTTTTTCAATGCTAACAATTTTTGCTGGACAACGACTGTTTTGTAAATCTCTTATCCGTATCTCAATTCACCGTTTTACTATAGGACACGCGAACTATAGAAATCGTCATCTTTAGATGAGCTAATAAGAGACTTAGTTTAGTTTTGAATTTACTTTTGAAACTTTTTCTCGTCTCCACTAGATTTTTAATTGGTTTCCAGCGAATTCATTTGCAAGAAAACGGGGAAATTATTCCTAATACAACTCGCATAGGGAGCCATACCCTTATAACAACTAACTGACCGGTCTAACTGTAGAAAATTCAAGGATATTTTGTAAAACCGTTCTATTGAGTAAATTAAGAAATTTTCAAAATTTGTATAAAGTTGTGTGTGTGTGTGTATTACGTCATTGGTTTAGTGAAGACATATTGAATTTCCGCGTAATTTCTTTGAAATTTTATTTATTTACCTTTTCGCATTGCAAGGGTCTTAACTCTGTGTGCTTGACGACAGCATCTTCGATCAGTGAATTGTGACTACATTTATAGTTGACGCGAAACCGCTGTTATTTTTAAATGCATTCGCTGGAGGGGATGGTTGCTTAATACTTGCTCGAAAGGGCGTAAATAGTTTCTTACTTACTTACATTGCGAAAGCATTTATATGTCTTCCAAAGATAATAACTTCGTCTATATGGCTTAACGAACGAAAATTCAATTATCTTTTTCAAAATATTAAACAAACACAAGCAAAAGGGATAATGTCAAAAAATTAGGTGCTAACAAAACAATTTACATTTTTAAGTTAATTTCCCTTTACATTATATCGCGAGAAAAAGAGCAAAAAATAAAAAATAAAATAAACAAAAAAGGAAACTCTTTGCTGGCTGGCTTAGAGAAAAATCCTGAAAAGACAGATAGGAAGAGATTTTTGACTATGAAATGTTACAGCAGCAAATACACTCCAGATACCAATTGGCTGAGCGTTAGTAATGTTTTGTGTATTTAATTAAACTTTTGCAGTTAAACTGTGCAATATAACCGGCTTCACTGCCCCTGATGCTGCACCGCGTCGGTTCAATTCACATTGATTGCATTTTGTTTAAGGAAAAAAGTTTTTTTTTTTTTTTTTTTTTTTTTTTTTTTTTTTTTTTGTGTCAAAATCTAGCCAAAGTTTGGTGCAAATTATTTTTGCTTTTTGTTTTTATTTCGCGCACAAAAATCACGTAACTTTTTTGTTTGTTTTTTTTTTTTTTTGTTTGATTTGCTCGCGCTCATGTACTTTTGGGAACAAAACTAATTAACGTTTACAGATAAAAAGAAAGTTTTGCTCTGGTTGTGTACGAGCGTTAAAAACATTGTTGAAATATTAACGTGACTTTATGATTTTGATTATCCAAACTTTTCAGTTGTTTTAATTTTTACGCAGGCAAAACGAAACGAACAAAAAAAAACATGATAGAAAAATTATATGAATAAAGGAGAAGGAAAGAAGCAGCAAAGCATATTGACAGTAAGTGCAAAAGTTCAATTGCTTTAACAAAGTACTAAAATTTTCTTTTATAACAATGACAGTACTCTTCAAGTCTTCTGTCAAGCTGTTCCGTTCTTCTATTTACGAAAATCAGTGAAGAAATAGTGTAAACTAATATTGTCCTGCCCTTTGTAACCCTTTGACTTAATGAACTGATTGATCGTAAAGTGCTTACATATCTTGAAAGCTAATGGGCGAGAGTTAGACCGTCAGCATATAGCAAAACTCATAAGGTTCAAGCCGCTGAATTTTTTTACCTCATTTTATTATTTAAGTCTTCAAATTGCTTGTGGTAAAGATCGATAGATCGACATCGCGGTACTCATTCGTCCGTCTGTCCATTGGTCTGATTGTTATTACATTTGGAAAGATTGCAATATTTGAAATGAAAGTATTTTCTACACACAAATCTAATAACGAAAGCAAACCGCCGATACATGTGAATAAAAATTTTTCAACTTCACATAAGCAAAATGTATCGCGAACGTTGCGTTGAACGTTACGTTGGCAATTAAAGAAACGCCAAAAAAGGGATTCCAATATTCGTCCCAAGACGAATAAATTTTACCTACTTCTTCTCTCTTTCTCTCTTTCTCTCTTTTCAAATTTTGCTGTAATTGACAATTTATTTGGTTTAAATGTTAAGCTACACACACACACACACACGACGTTAACGGAAGAAAGGACGACAGTGTTCTTGAGTGAGTAAAGTTGTTATTGAGACAAATATCAGACAAGTGCATAAAATTTCGGATATAATCAACATAACTTTAGTTAAACGAATTGTGACAAGTGGTTGTTAATAGTTTAGTTACTAATTGCCAACATTAACAAAAAAAAAAAAAAAACAGAAACAAAAACGAAGAAAAGTTTTAGAATGTAATGAACTACGTACAAGACAAACAAACTTACGCTACTCATCAGTGGAAAATGCTAATGTGTAAGTTAATAATTTGATCATTCCGTTTGTAACATTTAAAAATGTGTGTAGAAGGATAGCTCGGCTAAAAGGCGCGTACAATTACTTAGTCTTAGGGTTCTTAATAACAAGGTGTTACGGATTGAAAGCCCAAAGGAAAGGACACCGTAATCGTTGGTCGATGGTTTGTAGCCGAGAGCTCAAAAAAAAAATAAAAAAACAGTAGGTTTTGAAAAAAAATTTCAAACAATAAAAGAAATAAAAGAAATCCCATAACATCCTTATTGTCTTTGCAATTATCAGAAAGTAATCACGCTTTGGTTTTATGATATGAAGTTTCTTTCAGTCTTTCAACTGCTCTGCATATTTTGACTTGTTAATGTCGAAGGTTTTCAGTGTGAAACCGCAAAAGTTGAAAATAGAGACCGAGGAGTACACTCTGCAAGATCACTGTGTTGTGCATGAAAAAGGTAAACGAAGGAATGGACAGAGAGAGAGCCAAATTTTTGTCTATTAGAAAGCTTCTCTCATCTTCTGAAGACATGCAGACTTCACGCGAAGACTTTTACTTTACTTACACTATAAGATTGCTAGGGCCGCGCGATAATTTTTTTTTTGTTTGCTAATAGTCGGAGACGCGTACCTTACCTAAAAAACTTTAGCTCGGGCATAGATGTGATTGCTTGAGCTCACGAACGGCACCCAAACGGCCAATACCCGTTATTTAATTTCATTGTAAGGTTCGTACATCAACGTACGTAAACAGCAAAATCGTTTCTAACGATAAAGTTCAACTGCTATAACCTAAATAAACGCAGCTCCTTAGTCATGAGTAGCCGAATAGGTAAGAATCGGGGGAGTAGGGTGAAGGGAGTATTCGCGGCTCCAAATCTCAATGCGATAGTGTTCACATAATTCTTATCGATTGGGCGCACGCCCTCTAGGTTGCGGCCATCTCCTCCCTATTTCTTCCTTTCCTTTTCCCTCGTCATTTTTTTCCGTCCCTCAATGCGTTATGCGAATAGGAGACGTTACCTAAGTGATTGAACACATTGAAAAAAAAAAAAAGAAAAAAGAAAAGAAAAGCTCAGCGCGATCCATTACATAAAATGCAGTTATATTTGATTATTTGGGTAATTTATTCTAGCTGTCATTAGGTCACTACGCTCACTGAAGTCGCTCAGTTTAGTATATTCGTTTATTTGTCTAAAATATTTTAAAGGATTGGATGTGCTTTAAGATGTTTTAATTTAAGCGGGAATGCCCGGAAGAATGCGTGAATATGTTATGATACTTGAAAGTAAAATGCAAGATGCGCTCATGGAAGATTTCCTGTATCCTCCTTAATTGAGTTAGCAGAGCCTGCTTATTTACCAATAAAAGAGAGTTAAACGATATAAGAATTCCGGCCTTATGTCCATCACTTTATTTCGCAAGTTAGATCTTTGATAGTTAGGTCGTTGATAGTTAGTTAGTAATAGATACCCAACATCCAACATATTTAGATTTCCATTGCAAATAATAAAAGAGTTCATAGTGATAGAAATATGCTCGACAAGTCGAATAACGAGTGCATTGTAACGATGCTTTAGATTGAAATGCGTCTCCGTCTGAAAATGTTCAGCTTTGAAATTTCGCGAAACAATGTAAAAAAGTTTTAGCTTATTGAAGGGGCTGTCGTGATTTGAAGTGATGTTATAGAACAGTATTTGATATAAACAACAACAATAAGTGTCAATTTACTACAACTGCAACTTGCTTGCTTTTTTCTTCTTCTCCTTCTTTTTTTCTATGCCATGTGATGAAAGCAAACATTCAACATATTGCAAGTGTTTATCGTGAAATGAAAAAAGAAGGAAGGAAGAAATGCCGATATATTGGATATAATTTTCGTTTATTTACTTCTTTTCCCTTTTGTTATTGTAAAAATGGAAAGAAAAGAACAATAGCTGTAAAGTAGGAAAATATGGTAACAGGAAATCATGGGACAGGACTTTGCTGGAAAATAAACGGATATTTATTTATATTGTGCAATATATATACATATACATATATTTAGATATTTATATATTTATATACATATACATATATATATATATATTCGGATTAGGTCGAATATTTAGACACCCATTACGTTATTATGTTTACTTTAAGGCATCCACTAACAAGATTGAAAAGGTATCGTTTTTGTACGCATCAAATACGCATATTTTGGTATTTTTATACTCAAATTTAATATATAAAAGAAGAAGAAGAGAATAAATATTATCTAATATAATTTCGCTTTCAAATGGGTCGCATCATTGCAAGGAAAGGCATGAAAGTTAATCGAAAAAAAAATTTTCTTTTCTCTTTCTTGCGCACATCAAGATTTCACCGTCGATTAATATGTCATTTTGAAGTCTGCAGAGGTGCACGAGAAGAACGAAAACAAGCTAGACGAGGTGTTAGTAGTGTGCTTCGGTCTCATCCGAGTCTTGAACCTTTTTACCGAGAACGTAATTTTACAAGTTGTTGATCTGTCGGAATGCCTTAGATTTGCCTTAGATTTCGCTCAGAGAGGATTAAGGAAACTTCCGTCTCTTCATTGTTCCTAGTTGGCTTAAGGTTTTTTATTGGAGAGCAGGTGGCAATTACTCACTAGACCACTATTCGAAAGACAAATCACACCTATTTCTAATTAAAATTTTTCGGTTCATCATCATTCGGTGCGAGTCCGCTTCATTCTTACTACAACTTCAAACATAAATAAAGCGAGCATTTTTTCTTAGCGGGCACAAAAGGACTGTCATGCAAGAGATCTAAATTTATAACACTATACTACTGTTGCTCATCTTGCAACCAAATTTTGAATCACATTTACTGTACATATGTATATGATGATCACAATTTTTTGACAAATTTTCTAAACTTAAATGTATCTCAATATCTCAACTCATGATCCTTAAATTTTTAAATCAAAGCGACATATAGATTAATAAGCGAACACGACTGAATGCGCAAACTAATGTTGATTATGAGTTTGTTATATACACCTGTGGACCTAAGGAAAAACAATGGTGAGGTGTATTTGTTCAGCCCTATGTCACATACACTATAAAAGGTAACTTACACAAAGCCCAAACAACATTTTTACATGTAACAACGGTGTTCAAAATTAATTTCGGACATTCGACCTAAACGGGTTCTTGCAATAAGGAGTTGAACGCTATTATTTTGCTTAAGTGGCTTCACCACGTGGACAGTAAAATAGGTGCGTTGCCTTTAAATCTGTGCAAAGTAAAGTCTTTTGTTATATTTTGCTTTAAAGGAAAATCGCAATCCTTGAGAAGGAAATGCAATATCAATTAAGTTTTTAGAAAAACGAACATATTTACTGTCCCACCTCTAGTAAGTTCTTTAAAGTTCAAAGAAAGTATTGAGAGACGCGAAGCACTTAAAGGAACTTCTCCGGCTTCCGACAATCGCATGATACTTTTTATTTGTACGGTGTTTTTAAACGTACAAGCAAACTCTACTCAAGCCTCTATGCATCGAATTTCCAACTATCAGACCTTTGGTCACCGCCGGCGAGTCTCTAAAGACATTTAGCAGGGCGTCAAAAATGGTCTAATTAGAGCTAACAAGAAAAACAAGTAAGAAAATTATATTCGGCAAGGGCCGAATATCGCATACCCACCACTACGCTTTTGGCATTCTATTCGCCAAGTTCTGTTATTTGATACCCATATCGCAATTAAGAAAAAATTAAGAAAAAATTAATCACCGTGTCGACCATATTCGTTTTAAAATGAACCCATTTTTAGGCAGACAATATATCTTCATTTACGGAGCTTACAACATAGCTTTAAACGTTTTGTCTTGCGTGCCTTATGGTAAATAAGCATTAAACCTCAAAAAAGTGAAAATAATTAAATAAATTACTCGTACCTTTGTCTGGACACGGCCGATCGGTTCCATTTTAGGATCTAGAGAGTAAATGGTCTCGTAAAGTAAATGTGGAAAGTATCAGCCTTCTAACGTCAAGGATTTCCGAATAACGAGCAAAAATCAAAAAAATTTGTATTAAAAAAAAAACTGAGTTTGCGTTCAGTTTACGCTCCACTCCGCGCCTTTGCTCTCACAAATATGGCTCATTTTTAATACTAGCTTGCGTTCAGAAACTTGCAATGTTTCTACCAAATTTCAAGTCGATATCTTAATTTTTACGACCAGGAGAGTGCCAACACAGACGGACGGACATTGCTAAATTAACTCAGAATTTGACGCCTATCAAGAAAATATATAACTTATAGGGTCTCCGAAGCTGTCTTTTGGATGTTACATTTTGGAAAAAAAAAACAAAATGAGTATGTCGCCATCTTACAGTGGTGGGTATAAAAAGAAACTCCACTTCACCTCTCTGCTTGTTACAAATTAATTGAAAAATCAAATATACTTTCTTATGTATTACATAAAAAAATAAAAATAAAAACAAATTCTATCGAAAGCAATCGGGAAAAAGACAAAATAGTAAAGGGCGTTGATACGTTATGACATTATACCGAAAGTTTTGAGTTGCCTAAAAAAGTAAGAAAAAAGGTATAAATAAATAAACGAAAAAAGGAAAAATAACCACATTTAAGTGTCCCTTAAAGTCTAAAGAAAATAGTCGCGTCGGAAAAATTAGCCAGCACCGGAAAACGTGTCTGATAATAATTTTCATTTGTATGTATGTGTAAACAATTTCAAGTTATTATAAGCAAATAATTTCATTTAAGCGTTTAAGTATTTAAGATTTGTTAAGGGACATTAGAAGACCTCAGAGAATACAAAATATATATATATATATATATAAAAGAAAGAAAAAAAAAAAAGAGATATAAAACTAAAAGGTTTACACATTTTATGACGGAACGGTACGCTCATATAAGAAATATGCTTTCAAAACTCAATTTTAATAACTTCGTATAGAAAAAGCGCTTATAATGCATTGTATGCAGCGCTTATATGATGCGGCATATAAAAAAACCGAAAAAAGAAAATTGAACGAAAAATGGAAAACTAATAAAAATCATTCATACGCTGCATAAAAAGTCACAGTACTCGTGCATGCAACAACTGTCACAATTATATCACGTTGTATATCGAATACTTTTACATGCACATAGACCTTCGGTTATATGACAATTTTATAAAATCCCGATATGTACATCCTGGCAGGAAAGGTGTGTTTACTATGTTTGTGTAATGAGTAAAGCATAATTTTTAATGGGTTATTACCGTTATTGTCTTCTCTTCATAACCATTAAAAAAAAAAAAAAAAAAAAAAAAAAAAAAAAAAAAAAAAAAAAAAAAAAAAAAAAAAAAAATTTAA